>BQNB010006577.1:0-96968 GCA_026074375.1 Tanacetum coccineum | reverse complement strand
AGAGATAAGGAAATGAACAATCAAACCAAGACACCAAAATTTATAGTGGTTCGGCAACGAAACTCTTCTTCGCCCTACCCCACTCCCCAAGTATCCTACTCGAGATTTTACTATGTCAACAAGCTCCCTTCAGGCGGAGAAAACCTTCACATGTCGCTTACGTTGTTTTTCGACACTAAGCTAAATGTCGAGTTCTAATCTTAGCTAGAACCAATCTACCACTTTACAAGCACTATACACTCAAAAGATCTACACTATCGGATATACACACAATCCAAATCACACAATTACACAAGATAATTATAATAGAGATTTGATACTTAGAAAAAGAGATGAGAGATCACTAAATAACAATTCGTTTCTTGGCGATTACGAATGTTCTTCTTTTGCACTTGATTGAGAGGAGAGATGAGAAGAAGATATTAGATCACTTGAAACAAGATTTAAGAATGTTAGTGATCAAGAGATTTAGAGAGAGAAAGAAGATTTTTAAAGAGAGAAAGTTATCTAAAAAATTCGTGCAAAGAGGTCTATTTTTTTGTTGGGAATGGAGCAGTATTTATAGGCAGAAAAACCCAACGGTCACTGAGGGCGGTCCCGGCGGTCCCAGCTATATCTGAGGGCCGCCCAGTAAACTACGCGGCCGCCCAGTAGACTATGCTCCCTTTTTTGTCTTTTTGTGAGATGGTTGTTATTGGTTTGAACCTTTCACGTTTTGGGGGGAAAATTTGAATTTCAAATTTTAAGTTTTTAATAAAACTTTTCTTTCACTTAAGAAATATTTTGTATAATTAATTTTGTGAAATTCTTTTGTAAAAATATGATGGATAAGAGAAAAAATATTTTCTTGATCACTAATCATGCTTAATGATTTGTTTTTTCATACCTTAAGTGATTACTAATCTTATAAATGGAATTTTACGATTAATAATTTGTAAACGTTTAATTTTATTGTAAACGTTTTTACATTTTGTTATTATCAAAACGTTGAGAGGTCAAAAAATATAAATAACATTTTTAGAAATTATTTGTATTAATACCAGAGATGGTGAAAACCTGGACAAGATGAAAGAAAAAGGGGATCTTTGCATTCTGGTGGGATACTCCACCCAATCTAAGGGATATCGTGTTTACAAGGGAACCCGATTAATAGTTGAATCCATACATCTCAGATTTGATGAGATCAAAGAGATGTCAGAGATGTCTGTTGATAATAACACTTTAGGCCATTTGGGGCACCAAGAGATCGATCTTACGGGATAATTGTTTTGTTTACTACAAAGTTACGATGGTACAAGTGCAAGACAAATATCTTTAAACATGTATCTCTAATAGCATATTCATGCAAGTTTAAACCTAAAGTGGCTTCATTTCATTACTTAACTAGCTCAGATAAGATGCATGATTTACACTTTGAAGCTAAATACGAGATAAGACAAATTCATACTATAATTGTATGAATCATTACAAGATAAATTAGATAAGTATAAAATAAAGACATATTAAGGCATAGAGCTACACTAGTAGATTCTTGAATTGTAGAAGATGCCGTAATCAAAAGATGGAAGTCGATTATTTAGGTAGATTAATCATATAAGAATGATTAATTAAAGAGGGAAAAAGATGAGGTTGGTGACATATGGTTTGGAGGGGTACGAGTTTGAGGTATGATACGGGTGAGAAGAAATTGAATGAAGTTGATTTCATTTCTCAAGGAGTGGAATTGGTGTCTAGAATACTTACAACAATGGCAAAAACTTGAGTGAAATTCAACTTGAGCATGGGTAAGAGCGGTCACTGAATTAGTTGCTGGTGTTGGTGAATGGTGTTATATAATTGCTAGGCATGGACGGGTTTGTGTGTGAATCATGGTGGTGGAGATGTTGTGAAGTTGGTTATCATTTGATCTTCTTAGTGAGTTTGTTATGGCATGTGGGAAGGATATTGAAAATGGACTCTTGGAGGAAGTAGAGGTGAGTCTTTTTGGGAAGAAGGTGATGATTTTGGAGTGGATGTCTTGCGTTTTCATACTTGTCTTACCGACATTCTTGGTTTTCTAGAGAAGTTTGGATGGTGGTTTGAGCAAGACATTAGTGGTAAGAATGAGGATAATAATGATAAGAAGTTGGTGATGGTGAATGAAGAGGGAAGGATGAGTTAAATAATGGAAGTAAGAGTGGAAAAGCATGGTGTGAGTGACAAAAAGGTGCAATGAGTGGTTTGGCTAATCAGGGAAATGCCAGCATGAGGCTATGTATAGGAAGGTCAAAGATACAGAAAAAGAGGCAAACTTAAAAATTTCATTCCCCCTGTTGGCGGTCCCATATTGTTGGGGGATCCCAAATATATTAGGGGACCGCCTGATGTTTATGGGGGCCGTTTTCTGGAAAGAACAAAAATTTTCCAGTTTTTTTTTCTTTTATTTTGTCCAGTGATTTTAGCATCTTCCAAATTTAAGAATCAATCAATTTAAGCAAGAATATAGGGTCCTACACTAAGATACAAATCATTTAGCATATAGTAATATTATACGCATGTTATGATAGGATGATAAAATTGAAAAGATCATCCAAGTCACATGAAATCGTTGTTCACCAATCCTAGTAACAATATAAAGCATAATGTACTAGATAATATAGATAATAATAAGAATCTCTAATAGTTATGAAAACATGTTTACTTCTGTTTCCCACTTATCATGTCCTTGAGAGCTTGTCCAATTGATCTTAACCCTTCCCGGTGAGCATCTCATTGTTGAGTTTGAAGGTTTATGGTTTCGGAGAGGTAAGTGTATAAGTATTGACTTTCATGAGTAAGGTTTTGACGGACTCTAGAAACAGCATTGGACAAGGAAGAGACATTTTAAGAGGGAGACGAAGAGTTAGAATGAAACGTGTAAAACCTAAAAATCTCAACAAGTGTAAAATTACCAAAATACCCCTAATGCAAGAAAATTTCATAAAAGCTTAAATAAAATTCATTTAAAGGTTAGAAATTATAAAAATACAACATATGACAATTATGAAATTTATGTAAGATTAAAATACCTTATATTATATAAGAAAAATAATTAATACTTAGGTTTTATATATTAGCGAAATATATGTATTTAAATTTTATACTTTACAAAATTAATATTAATTAAATCTGGAGATAAATAATAGTAATTATGCAAGTTTTAAAAATTAGATTTAATTATTTTAAAAGCCCTAAAAATCGGCCAATATACCTATTATACTTCATTTATGATTTTATTTGTTAAATCCAAAAACCTATAATTGTCGAAACCCTAAAATATCAAGTGGCGGCTAAGATTTTTTCACGGGCTAGGAACGATTTTCTAAGGTGTTTGAAGATCAAGGAAGGTGGCGAAAAAGATTGAAAGTTTGTTCTAGGCTTGGTTTCGATCGGGAATTTATTGGTGCGAAAAAACAAATTCGTTGTATAAATAATTCGAAAAATCACCAAAGGTCATCAAGGGTATTTTTGTATCTCATTTTTCATCATATTAATTCGTTCTAGGCTTAAGAAAAATTATCATGCATGTTATATTTATCGAAATAATTAAAACATGTTCGAAACCCTAATTTTTAGCTATTTATGAAATCGGCACATAATAATATTCTAGATACAACTGATTTTATATTTTTCTAAGGTTGTTCATATCACATATAACTCAGATAATTTTTTGGGTGGGTTGCGGGAATACAATTTTTAGGAAGGTTTCGAAATAATTATTTGGGGATTTATTATTGTTTGTCGATTTGAATTAAGGAAAAAGGAAAGAAATAATCTTTGGGTTAGGGGTTTGATAATTTTTCCTGGTTCATTTAATGCAATTGATTGGGAAAAATAATTATGTTTTGTGATTGGTAAAGTTTAATTAGGTTTTAGTGATTTATTGTGTTATCTCGAATTTGCTATTTTAAAAGTATAAGGACTTGTTTTGTAATTTCTGAAACTATGGGGTCTGTTTTATACATGTTATTATATTTAATATATTATGTATAAAATAAGTTGGGGGGTATAAAATGTCATTTTGATATTATTTTGGATTAAAATGGTTAATTACATATAATAAGTAATTAGAAATTAATTAATTAAAATAGAGGGACTGAAATTGTAAATTCTGAAAAGTATAAGGTTTGGTTAGTATTTAATGTATAAAGTATGAATTTGTCATATTTGAATCTATAAGGGCTTGTTTTGTAATTATGGATAATTAAAGATAATGTTTAATTAATTAATAACAAAAAGGACTAAATATGTAAATTATGTAAAATTAAGGGTTTGACTTGTAAATACAGAAAATGGAAGGTATAATCTGAATAAAATGTGAAACTTTGATATTTACCCTTTTAACCTTGAAAATTGTTGATTTTGCATATTAAACCCTAAAATATGGAAAGTTGTCATATTTAACCCTAAACTTGTAAGGTTGGTATATTAAGTCCCTAAGCTATTCAAAATACTTAATAGAATCTCAAATGATGAATATTACTAAAAATGGAAAGTTACTAAAAATGGAAAGTTACTAAAAATGGAAAGTTACTAAAAATGGAAAGTTACTAAAAATGGAAAGTTACTAAAAATAGAAAGTATAACTTAAATGAATGGTTTGTAATTCGAATTTTTCTTTCTTTTGGTCTTTCGGTCAATAGAGGGGAGTGATTTGATATCCTTTGGTGTTTTCTTTGGTTAAATTTCTTTGCTTCGGAATAAGGTACAAGATATTCTGACCTTATCGTTAAGGTTTCTCATGACATATTCCTCTCTTTTTCTTTGATTTCTTATGTTGTTTTGTATCATTTCTCTGAGCCCTTCCTTTATCTTGGCTCTCTTATATGATCTGTCATTATGTTCCATTTGAACCCTGCTATGCTACCTTTGATATTTGAACCTTTGACATTGAACCTTTGCTATGATTCCTTTGAAATGAACTTTGATATGACTTTGCTTTGAACCCTTCAGTTTGAGGAACAGAGCCTCTCTATTTGGTTGCCTAGCCATGAAAGGTAACATGGCCGTGTCATTGATGCACCTTTGGCATGACTCTGTGTGAGAGTGAGTGATTTCTCACGCCGTCCCCCATTTGATATTATTGCGAATCATTATGAACGATTCATTATTTGTTTAAGGGGCGTTCATGGATGATCCTAGATTGGTTTTGTATTCGAGATTATGACATTATGGATATTTGGATATTTTGGTGACTGGTGTTTGGGTGCATTCCAGGTACATTTCACATTTGGAGCTGGTACTCCGTGGTTACTATGTTTATATTTGTTTGGGCTCTAGGTAATTGGACTTAATTTGATTCTCTTATTCATCTTACTTACACTATGAATTTCGGACTTTGATTTGTCTACTTATATTTGTATCCGTTGATCATGTTATTGTGGTATCCTTTCGTCCTTTATTTCGTTATCTTTGATTTCGTTTCGTTTGCATCTTCGATTATATATATCTGTTCACTAGGCTTTGTAAGCTCAACCGCACTTTCTTTTCCTGCGGCAGGTATCTAAGCTAGGAGCTGGGGTTGCTTTCAGGCTATGAGTGCTGAGTGTGGACTTACCCTAGAGATCTTAGTTTTGATATATGAATTGTTTCTTTTCAAGACATTTGTTATTTCGGTTATTTCGTTTGGATATGTCTGTCCTTTGAGAACTTATGTACCTTAAGTCATGTTGACTTATTATCCTTTGGTTATTTATTTAAGACTTCCGCTGTTTATGCTTGTGTTATGATTGTGTATGCTTTTGATGTCACACCATATTTGTAATACTTCTACCCTTTTGGGTCGGGGCGTTACAATTTATGGTATCAGAGCTGCCAGGTTAATCATGACGAGGTCTTATGACCTTAGAGCTTAGGCTATGACCTGTGAGGATTGGGTAGACATTAGGTTCCTTCTGCGTAACTCTCTTCCGTAACCTATCTTGTTTTCGTTTGCTAATCGTTTTCTCGATCGTTCAGATGGTGACTACCCGTAGAAACTTAATATGACTCCTACACCATTAATTGAACGTGTAATCATTTCAACCCACAAATATGAAGCCTCATTATGTTTATGACTTGAATATGTTAATGCCTTTTCGTTTTGATGATCGTGTTCGCTTCTCTGCAATGTACTTCCTTTCCCTATATGTTCGACTTTGATGTGATTTATTGGCCATGGAGTGGTTGGCTTCTCATCGATGCTACCATTGATGCTATCTAGACTGTAATCTTTAGGTAACGTTCGGCCAACCGTGAATTTGTTTATCTTAGTTCCTCACGCTTAAGGCGTTACAGCTCATCTCGCTCTGAGGCACGTACTTTGATTTCGCTACGAGGTGCCACGGTTTTCTGGCTTATGTTATCGGAACATCTTTGGAGAAGTCCTAATATTGAAAATCTTTTTGTTGTTCGTGAATTCGCTGATGTTTTTCCAGATGAACTTCCTGGACTTCCTCCGGATAGAGAGATTGATTTTGGCCATTGGAGTTAATTCAGGAGCTGAAACCTATCTCAAAGGCTCCATATCGTATTGGCACGGTTGAATTGAAGCGTTTAAAGGAGCAGTTACAAGAGATGTTGGAGGATTGGCTTTATTAGACCTAGTGTTTTCGCCATGGGGTCTGCACCGTGTCTTAATTGTTAAGAAGAAGGATGGGAGCATGCGCTTGTGTATTGATTAACGCGAAATCAAGTCGTATTACGATTCGTAACTGCTATCCTCTTCCGCAAATCGGACGATTTGTTTGACCAACTGCAAGGGGCCAAATATTTTTCTAAGATTGATTTGCGATCTGGTTTATATCACCAGATTCGTGTGTCTGTGAGCTGGATATTTCAAGACTGCTTTTCTTACGCGTTATGGCCACTTCGAGTTCTGGGTATGCCCTTCGGTTCGACTAATGCTTCTGCCGTGTTTATGGATTTGTCATGAACGCATATTTTCCACAAGTACCTCTTGATAGTTCGTTAGTTGTTTCATCGACGACATCATCGTTTACTCAAGTTGAAGAAGAGCATGGAGCCAACAACATCTACGGATTGTGTTGGAGATTCTTAGACAGAAGAAGTTGTATGCGAAGTTTTCGAAGTGCGAGTTCTGGTTACAGCAAGTCGCTTTCCTTGGTCATATTGTATCTGCAGACGGCATCATTATGGATCCATCAAAGGTTGAAGCTATCACCAAATGGCCGAGACCTACTACGGTGACGGAGGTGAGAAGTTTTCTGGGGCTTGCTGGCTATTACCGACGTTTTGTTGAGGGTTTCTCCCGATTAGCTTTACCTCTTACCCAGCTGATGAGAAAGGGTGAGAAGTTTGTGTGGACGGATGAGCGTCAGGAGAGTTTTGAGGAATTGAAACGGAGATTGGTGTCTGCTCCGATATTGACTCTTCCATCAGGTTCCGGTGGTTTTCAGATATACAGTGATGCATCGAAGAAAGGTTTGGGTTGTGTTTTGATGCAACATGGGAAGGTGATCGCCTACGCTTCAAGGCAGCTGAAGCCTTATGAAGTAAATTATCCAACCCATGATCTTGAGTTAGCTGCCGTGGTTTTTGCATTGAAGATCTGGAGACACTATCTGTATGGTGAAGCTTGTGATATATTTACAGATCATAAGAGTCTCAAATATATTTTTACTCAGCGAGAACTTAACATGAGGCAGAGAAGATGGTTGGAACTTTTGAAAGATTATGACACTAACATCCAGTACCATCCGGGCAAGGCTAATGTGGTTGCCGACGCACTTAGTCGAAAATCTGGGATGATAGCTTGTTTTGATTCCATGATCCTTCATGATTTAGAGCGTTTGTGTGTACGAGGTTCTGATGGCTATTGGGCGAGTATGAGGATAGAGTCTAACCTCATGTTACAGATCAAAGAAGCTCAAAGAAGCACCAAAGGGACGATGTGAAGTTGTGGGCTATTGTCAGGAATGTTGAAGAAACGTAAACATACTGAGTTCAGGTAGATGATGGTAGCGTTGTGTGGTATGAAGATAGGCTATGTGTTCCAAATGATCAGACACTTCGCGAGAAGGTTATATGGACGCTCATAGTTCCTCCCATTACTATCCAATGCCCGGTTCAACCAAGATGTACAAGAGTTTGAAACAGTACTTTTGTGGAATGGCATGAAGCAAAGATGTGGCTACGTTTGTGTCCAATGTATGACTTGTCAGCATGTACAGGTCAAAATTGAACATCAAAAGCTAGTGGTTTGTTACAAAGCCCGATGGAGATTTCCTATGTGAAATGGATGAGATTTCCATGATTTCGTTACAGTTTGCCTACTACTAAGAAAAAGGGGACACATGATGCGATTTGGGTGGTTGTTGAGACGCTAACACCGAAGTCTGCTCATAAGTTCTACCCATCCGGAAGACTATGGTATTAGTAAGTTGGCGAAGAATTTTCGACAGAAAATCGTTAGACTGCATGGTACACGAGTTTACTTTATAATATTTAGTGTCCTGACCGAGATCCGAAGTTTACGTCTCAGTTTTGAAAGGATTACAGACAGAGCTTGGGGAACTCGTCTTAAGTCAGTACAGCGCTTTCATCACAAACACGATGTCAGTCAGAAACAGGACCATCTTCAGACCTTGAAGATATGTTGAGGCTTGTGCTTTAGAAATGGACAGGTAGCTGGGATGAATATTTGGCTATGGTGTCGAGTTTGCCTACAATAACTATTGGCATGCTAGCAACAAGGCAGCAACCTCTTCGAGCTTTTATATGGTAGAAAATGTCGATCCACTCTATTTTGCTTGTTGCTGCTGAGGATGCTAAGGTAGTGAGTTAGAGAAAGAGAAAGAACGTTTGATTGAAGGTGCGGAAAACTTTATTCGCGGAAATTCATATAATACAGACATGAAAAGAGGCCTAGATCGCCGGAAGACAGGAAGAAGAATATTATAGTTTATGCAGATAAGCATTCCATCGACCGTGACTTAGAGTTTCAAGTTGGTTTTAAGAAGAATGTGTATTTTTTGAAAGTTTTGGCCATTCAGAGGAGTTAATTAAGAAACAAATTTAACAAAAAAGAACAATTATTAAAAAAAAACCATTTAATAAAAAAAAAAAAAAGAATGAACAAGAAATTAAGTATAATAAAAAACTTACATAAAAAAAGAAAAAAAAAAAAAAAAAAAGAATTTAAAAAAAAAAAAAAACACCTATAACAACACGCCGTCTCACCCCCCCATAAAGAAAAACATTACCTAACCCCCCCCCTCCTCTCGGGGGCCACAACCCTAGACTCCCCCCCGCTTATACACGCTCCCCCCCCACACCCGCCCGCTCACACACCCTCTCTCTACCCCAGCCCAAACAATCTAACTCAACCGCCCCGCTCCCTCTCTCCCATTCGCCTTCCCCACACTCACCTCTCCCCGCTCCCCCCCCCCCCGCTCATTCCCCCCTGCCCACCTCCCCCAGACCCTCCCCCCACCTGCCCCCCTAAAGTTGCACCCCGTGGCACGCTCCGTCCACGAAACAAAGACCCCAATGCGCTTAAGGCCCGCCACTAATGTCTCGTAAACGACACCAAATGTCACAACCACCTCAAAACGCCTTATACCAGACTGATCATTATCTGAAACTCTAATTGAGCTGGAACCCATTACTCCTAGCATCCTGTAACTTATCCATAAGATCAGATTTCCGCCGATAATTTATTTGACCCGATGAACCCTCAATGCCATTCATGATCAGGTCAAGCGATAGTCCATGAGAAAACCAAGTATATTCCTATCTAGTGAAGAATTCTTTGAAGAATCACCCAGAGCGTGAGGCCAACTTGGATAGACCGAAGCAATCTGAAGCGAGCTAGTTTATCCTCATTTCTTGTCTAGTTACGGTATGTCTTCATTTCGTTTTTTATTCCGGTTTCAATCAATTTTCGAGAACGAAATTTCTTTCTTTTAGAGGGAAAGAAGTTGTAAAAACCATAGAAAATACTCAACAATGTGAAATTACCAAAATGACCCCCCTAATGCAAGAAAAATCATTAAAAGCAATGAATAAAATTCATTTAAAATGTTAAAAAATTATGAAATAACCATATTTAGCAATTATGAAAATTTTTGTATAGGTTCTAAAATACTTTATGTTATTACAATGAAAAATAATTAAATATATAGATATATTTGACGAATTTATATCAGTCTTTAACGTAACTTATACATTACCAAAATTAATTAACTAAAATTTGGATAAAAACAAAATAATATATGAAATAATAAACTGATTTAAAACCTTATTTAAAAGACCTAGTGACACTCGGCCAAATCAGTTAGCACATCATTATTTCATTATTCATTTGTTAAAATCAATAAAAACAAATGCACCAAAACCCTAAAATACCAAAGTGATGGCAAACGAATTTTCCAAGGCAAGGACGAATTTTTCTAAGATCATTTGAAGACTAAGGAGTGTGGGAAAAATAGTGGGAAGCTTGGGAAGTGATTGATTCGATTTTTGGTATCGTTTTGGGTTCGAAAAGCTATACCGAGTTCATAAAATCATAAAATCATCAAAGGCCATCAAAGTTAGATTTTTTATAACTTAAATGTTTCATCATATTCAATAGTTATAAACCTAGAGAAAAATGTCCAGCACTTTATTTGATTTTTATAAAATTGAAACACATTTCAAAACCCTAATTTTAGAAATGAAAAATTAAATCGGTTATAATATCAAAGATTTGGTAGAAGAAAAAAAAAAAAAAAATTTTATTTTTATATTTTTCTGAGGTTTTTCATATCTCCATATAAACTCAAAAAATTGTTGGAATAATTATATACATGATTATAATGATTTTTGGAGATTTCTCTTGTATTTGCCGTCAATCGAAATGAGGAAAGAAGGGAAGAAAAATGTTAAAATGAATTAGGTTAGGGTTTTGTTATTTTGTACAGGTGTAATTAATGCCAATGATTGGTAAATAATTGTGTTTGTGATGTGTGGAAAAATTTGATTTAAGGTTTTCTGTCTGAATTAATATCTTTAGCCGAGTTATGGTATAACAAAGGTATAAAGGAGACTTGTTATGTAATTTCGAAACTATGGGTCTATTTTATACATGTTATTATGACTTAGTATAATTCTGTCATAAAATAAGTTGGGGGGTATAAATGTCATTTTTGATATTATTTTGGATTTAAAATGGTTAGTATTTCATATATTATGTAATATAGAAAGTATTTAAATAAAATAAGAGGAGGACTAAAATTGTAAATTCACTGAAAAGTATATAAGGTTTGGTTAGTAATTCTGATACAGTAATAGATTTTGTCTTATATTGAATCTATAGGGCTAGTTTTGTAATTATGGATAATTAAAGATATATGTTTTAAGAGTAATAATAAACAAAAGGACTACAATATGTAAATTATGTCAAAATAAAGGGTTTGTAACATGTAAATACATAAAATGGAAGGTCATAACATGAATAAAATAAGAAAACTATTGATATTTACACTTTAACCTGAAATTTGTTGATTTTGCATATTAACCCCCTAAAATATTGAAAGTTGTCCATATTAACCCTAAACTTGTAAGCGGTTGGCAACATAATTCCCTAAGACCTTTAAAATACTAAATTAGAATCTCAAATATGAATTACTTACTAATGAATGGAAAGTTACTAATTATGAAAGTAACTAATTAGGAAAGTTACTAAAATTATGAAAGTTTCTAAATAGAAAAGTATATCTTAAATGAATGGTTTGCTAATTCGATTCATTCATTTCTTTAGTTCGGTCAAGAGAGGGAGGATTGTGATATTCCTGTGGTATTTCCTCTTTGATTTTTGCTTTCTTCGGAATAAGGTACAGATATTCTGACCTTAATCGTTAATAGTTTCCTCATGACAGTGTTTCTCTCTACTTTGATTTCCTCAGTTGATTTGCCTACATTTGCTCCTTAGCTTTAATTTTGGCTTTTCGTTATAGATCTGTCATTATGTCCATTTGAACCCTGCTATGGCTACCTTTGATATTTGAACCTTTATATTTGAACCTTTGATATTTGAAACCTTTGATATTGACCTTTTGCTATGGTCCCTTTGAAATGACTTTGATATGAAATTTGGCTTTGAACCCTTCAGTTTGAAACCACAGCCTCTAATTGTTTCCTAGCCATGAAGGTAACATGGCGGTCTTGATGCAGCCTTTGGCAGACTCATGTGTTGGTGAGTGATTTCTCATACCGTACCCCATTATGATATTATATGCGCATTATGAAGACTATATTTTGTTTAGGGGCGTAAGGATGCATCTACCTAGATTAGTTTTCTGTATCATCGACCTTTGAACATAGCGATAATTTGGATATTTGGTGACTGATGATTGGTGCAATCACACGTCTTTCACAACAGACGTTGGGAGCTCAATGACTCCATGGACCACTTTGCATATGAATTCTGTTTGGGCTTGGTGATTGAAACTTAACTAATTGATTCTCTGATTCATCTTACCTTACCCTATGATTTGATATTCTGATTTATCTTACCTTATATTTGTATCCCTTTGATCATGTATTGTGATATCCTTTGTACCTTTGTATCATATCCTTTGATTTCCGTTATCTTTTGCATTCGATTATATATATCTGTTCACTGGGCTTTGTAAGCTCAGCCGCACTTTCTTTTCCCTGCGCAGGTATTATAAGCTAGGAGCTGGGTTTTGCTTTTGGTTATGAGTGCTGGAGAGTGGACTACCCTAGAGTTCTTACCTTTGATATACGAATTGTTTCCTTCAAGACATTGTTATTTTTCGTTTGGATATGTTTATCCCTTTGAGAACTTATGTACCTTAAGTCACGTTGACTTATTTCCTTTGGTTATTTATTTAAGACTTCCGCTGTTTATGCTTGTGTTATGATTGTGTATGCTTTTGATGTCACACCATATTTGTAATACTTCTACCCTTCTGGGTCGGGGCGTTACAGTTTATCTCAAAAATTGCTAGGAAATGCAGGGTGTTGACAGAGGATGTGGTTAGGAGTTTAAGTGTCTAATTTATTGTAGAGATCTAGATATAACTACACTTAAAGATTTGATCGACTTTGATGGTAAGCTTATTCTCAAAGATCCACAGCCGGGTGTACCTAGAGTTGGTATTCCTAGACCTCCGAGAGCATCTATGCAGGATTTGTATGATAGGATGGGTAGGATGGAGATACGCCGAAAGGCTATAGAGCGGATGGAGTATAGGCAGTCATATCACTAAGACAGGTAATCAGGTAGTGAGTGGTTTGACAGATGGTATGGGGTTATAGTGTTCCAATACAGGGAGCTTACAACCCACTTGGTTATGCTTAGCCGCAGTATGACCAGTATTATCAGCAGTACCCACCTCCGCCACCACAGTATCCACCACAGTATCTGTAACACCCCCAAATTAGGTCGCAGCAGAATAAGAGTCCGGGGCATGTTACTTCTCAGATCACTAGCACAAGATATATATTTAGCGACAATTAAAAGTCATTTCAAAACTGATACATTGGATTTAACAAAATGGTTTACAAAGCTCTAAGCTTCACGTGTTTACTTGTTAATATTACAAAGATATTCAAGCCAAACAATATACAAAATGTAATGGCGACTAAAATCTTTAATGCAGACACCAAAACATAACCACCAATGTATCCCTTTTGCACCCCGTGCCCTAATGATCTCCTGAAAAACATTGCATTTAAAACGTCAACATAAAGTTGGTGAATTTCATAGGTTTAATGTTAAATGTATAAGCAGGACCGCAAGACTTTCCCCGTGATAATGCAACAGATGCAGACATCACAAAATGTAATTACGTTTTCCTAAGCTCATGACACCGAAGCTCGACATAAATGAATACAATATAATAAATACTCTGCCTACCATTGGCCCATGAGGACGATGTTCAGAAGTCCTAACATACCAAAAGTCCGACATGAGATATACGTTACATTTCAGTGAAAAGATAGTCTACCCGAACGGGAGGTCAATCCCAAATAGATCCCATCTATACATCATTCGCGCTCAAGAACACTCCAATAATTGACAAGTGTCATGATTCATGGGCATAAGTGGGTAATCGCTACTTAGGCAAAACGTAATCATGATAAAATGTACATCTACGTTCAATTCTGTAAAACATTCAATGTTCCACCACCAAAAACTTGAAAAATCTATAATTGTAAAACATGGGCTATGAACTCACCTTCTGAGTCGAGCGTAAATTGATAATAAAATATCCCAAATAAAAACGCGTCACGCTAACGCCCGAATGCAACCTAGTTAATATAGGTCGAATCAGTATTCAAGTATGTTGTCTAACATCTACCATATATAATCCTATATAGTGATCATCGTACTATCGTTCGAGCTATCATAATTTAAGAGGTCATGACATACGAAAGTAGTTAGGACACATTAAATCGAGTATAACCAACAACTCGTCATACCAATCACCCGAAGAGGCCTCATTATGAAATTCCCTAGTAATATAGCACTTTGATAACTAATAACATATATATATATCTATATAGCTATATCACCATCTATTCGTTTAAGTGAAATCGTATTTATAAAGTAAAAAACGTTTATAATTACACCTTATCAAAAATGCGACATAACTTTGTCGTTTTAAGTCCGTTTCTCGCGTTTCTTAAGCCCACGCTTTCGTATTAAGACGAGTGATCATAATATTGCATTTTTATGTTTCCGAGATTCTGTTGTGAATAGTGTTTTACTGTTCATTACAGAATCTCACTTATTAACGCAAAACCCGTAAATGTCGTATCTTATTCGTTATAGCTCCGTTTTTAGCGATTCTTTCGAACACGTCACGAAGTACAATTTCTGAAAAGTTTATCATATTATTGATGTCTTACAAAGTATAAAGTTACTGCCATGAATAGTAATTCTATTTTTTAAATTTGTTTTATAAAGTATTTAGCGTCGTAAACTCGTAACTAGTGTATCTTCTTCGTTATTAATCCATTTTTCGAGTTTCTTATCATTTTGGAATCCTTATGAGATGTACTATCTTTATAAAACCTAATATGGCTGTTACCAAATTCGAACCAAAACAGCAAGTTTGAAGTTTGTTATTAAAACATGTTTTAAAAGCGCCTTGATTTTTTGGTACAATTATGGTTTATTTTTTAGTTTTTTTTTTTTTATATTTTATTCAACACCTTGTTACAACTACTTACAACATTTTAATATCTTTAATGTCATACATATATACAAAGTCCATTATATCATGTTATTGTATCCAAGAGAGTCAAGGTAACAAGATTAACAGTTATTTACCACCATTTCACTTTTACTTATTAAGTTAACATAAAACCCAATTTGTACGTTAACATTTAATACTTAACCAAAATTAAAACACTTATACAGTTCCTTTTAACATGATATTAACATCCATATAACATGTAAATAAGTTCACACAACATTGATAATAAGTAAAAATTCATTTTACATATTCAAAAGTATCCTAAATGGTGATTTAACTATATAAACATAATATATGCATAAATCAAAGAAAGTAAATGAAGTAGGGTTCTTAGATAACCTTGATGTGTAGGAGGATGAAGAAAAACCAAATCTAAACCCTTGTTTAGCAAAGAAACCCTAGCTTTTATCCCTTGAAAACCCTAATTTCAACCAAACCCCTAATCTTGCAATATCTTGTTAAAACCTCTTCAAAGCTTAACCAACCCTTCAATTCTCCTTAAAATACCTTAAGTATGATGTATAAACACTAATATGGTGAAATAAAATCAAGCTATGGATTGTGTATGTTGGTGGTTTGATGTCGTGGGTTTAGAAGAGAGATATGGGAGAGATTTTTCTTGTTTATATTTTGTAAATGAACATCTATGTGTTACTTGCTAGCTTTATATAATTGAAAGACTAACCAAAGAGACTCAAGGAAGAGCCTCAAGAAGGTTCACTAGTGCATTTGGGTCAAGTGGTTTACAAAGGTGTAAGCATGGTCCCCTTGATTATCTTTGTCTTGTAGAGCATGATATTTAGGGCAAAAGTCATATCACTTAGAATATTTCATTGGGTCCTATCCTACAAATGTCGGCCACATACTCCAATATAATGAATGATATTTTGACTTATTTTTGTGTATAGAAGTACAATCGTGGTATTTATTAAGATTGTTAAGTGTTTGGTGCTTCCGGGAATGCCAAAACGCATTTTATCGCGAAACGTAAGCATTTTATGTAACCAATAAAAATAAGATGAACAAAGTTGATAATTATCCTCATAATAATAATTTAACACTTGCTTGATGTAAATGTTTAATTTTTAATGCCCCATTAACATTGAATATCTTTTGTAGTTTACCGATTTAGCTTAACGATTACGTTTTAAAGCAAACGCAGTAAAACCCTAAAAATAAAAAATTGTGAATAACATAATGGTCGTACAATACCTAAAAACAAAGATACACGAGGATTATAGTCTTCCCCCGTTAAATGAGCCTTGTCCTTAAGGCTTATGACACGGCACTTGACGACGGTGCAGTCTTGGGTGAAAAGTGTAGGAATAATTCTCTGGAATTGATCTTACCCATTCCCATGTAAACTCAAGACCTCGCCTAGAGTTCCATCGAACCTTGAAAATTGGGACACGGCTTCACCTCAATTGTTTGACTTCGCGATCCATGATTTCTATAGGCTCTTCAACAAAATAGAGCTTGTCATCCACTTGGAGTCCTTCCAACGGAACGACTAATGGATCGTCAGAATAACATTTCTTCAAGTTGGATACATGAAACATATTGTGGACCCTGCTCAGCTCTTGAGGAAGCTCAAGCTTGTAAGAAACGGCTCTAACCTTTTTCAACACCTTGAAAGGTCCGACATATCTGGGGTTTAACTTCCCCCGTTTGCCAAAACGTACGACCCCTTTCCAAGGCGAAACCTTAAGCATAACTTTATCCCCAACTTGAAATTCCATCGGTTTACGCTTTAAGTCGGCGTAGCTCTTTTGTCGATCGCGAGCGGTTTGAATCCTTTGTTTGATCTGGATGATCCTCTCCGTTGTTTCTTGCACTAATTCTGGACCAGTGAGTTGAACTTGTCCAACCTCGGCCCAACACACGGGTGAACGACACTTTCGACCATAAAGTGCTTCAAACGGTGCAGCCTTAATGCTAGCATGATAACTGTTATTGTATGAAAACTCGACTAATGGCAAATGTTTAACCCAACCATTTCCAAAGTCGATTACGCAAGCACGTAGCATATCCTTGAGAGTTTGGATGGTTCTCTCGCTTTGTCCGTCGGTTTGCGGATGATATGCAGTACTCATATCCAAACTTGTACCCAAAGCCTTCTGAAGTGACTTCCAGAAATTTGATGCGAACCGAGGGTCACGATCACAAGATAATTGAAACAGGTATTCCATGCTTCGTGACTACCTCCTTTAGGTACATTCTTTGTCCAGTTTATCCATAGGATCCGTTTCCTCCCTCATTGGCATAAAAATGGCAGACTTTGTAATCGGTCAACGATCACCCAAATAGTGTCATAACCTTGTGACGACTTAGGAAGCTTCGTGACAAAATCCATCGTGATTTTCACCACTTCCATTGAGGTATCCTCGGGCTGCACTAAACAAACCCGATGCTCATGATAGTCTCGGGCCTTGACCTTAGTACAGGTCAAACATTTGTTAACATAAGTGGCGATGTTGGCTTTCATATTGGGCCACCAGTATATAGTTTCTTTATATCCTGGTACATTTTGTCAGAACCCGGATGAATAGAGTATTTAGACTTGTGGGACTCGTGCATGATCACAGTCCTTAAGTCGCCATAACATGGTAACCAACTCCTACCATTTAAGCACAGAGTTCTATCCGCACGTGGTTCCAACTTTTCCGTTCTAAGTTTCTCCGGATCTTTTGAATTCTCACCAACAGACCTCAACGATCTCCTTCTTGATGTTCTCCGGCTTTCGTGCTTCAGTCTGAGCTTTCAAGATTTGTTTAGGAAGATCCAAGCCAATAGTCATCACTAAGGCCCGAACCCTTAGTGGTTCTCGTTCCTTCCTGCTCAGAGCATCAGCAACAACATTCACCTTCCCTGGGTGATAACAAATTTCGCAATCGTAATCACTCAGCAACTCTAACCAGCGACGTTGCCTCATATTTAATTCCTTCTGATCAAGAATGTGTTGTAAACTCTTGTGATCAGTGAACACCGTGCACTTGGTTCCGTACAGATAGTGCCTCCAAATCTTTAGAGCGAACACTACTGCCCCAAGTTCTAAATCAGAGTCCGTAATAATTCTTTTCATGAATTATTTAACTGACGTGATGATTAAGAAATCACTTTCCTCTTTGCATTAACACAAAGCCCAAACCCTTCTTTAAAGCATCGTAGTATGCGATGAAATCTTCGCTTCCCTCAGGTAAGGCCAGGATTGGTGCACTGCACAGCTTCTGCTTTAACAGTTGAAAAGCTGCTTCTTGTTTATCGCCCCACCAATCAGATTGACACTTTCTGGGTTATTCGGTCATTGACTTGGCGATCTTTGAAAACCCTTTGATGAATCTTCTATAATAGCCGGCAAGGCCCAAACAATTGGCGATCTATGTTGGTGTTTTAGGAGACGCCCAATCTTTGATAGATTCAATCTTGGCAGGGTCAACGTGAATACCTCGACAGTCAATCACGTGACCGAGGAATTGTACCTTGGAGATCCAGAATTCACACTTGGAGAACTTGGCGTACAATTCTTCTCTTCTTAAGTAATTTCAAGATCTGCCTAGTGGTTCTCATGTTCCTTCTTACTTTTGAGTAGATCAAAATGTTAAAAAACATCGATGAAAGAAAATTACAAACTTGGTCCAGATATGGTTTTTACACACCCGGTTCAATAAGGTCCCATGAACACGGCCGGAGCATTAGTCAAACCAAAAGGCATGACTTGGAATTCATAGTGACCGTATCGAGTCCTGAATGCAGTCTTGGGAATGTCTTCTTCTCGAACTCTCAACTGGTGATACCCTGACCTCAGATCGATCTTTGAATAAATACTCGACCCTTGCAAGCTGGTCGAATAGGTCATCGATCCTTGGGAGTGGGGTAACGGTCTTTCACTGTCAATTTTTGATCAAATTCCCTATATATCGATGATACCGAAAAGACCCATCTTTCTTCTTACAAACAGAACCGGAGCTCCCCAAGGTGAGGAACTTGGTCTTATGAGCCTTTGGTCCGTAAGTTCCTGTAGATGCCTCGCTAGTCTCCTTCATTTTGACGGTGCTGAATCTATATGGTGCCCGGATACAGGTTAGCACCAGGTAACCAAATCAATTCGAACTCCACTTTGTCGAGTGGGTGGTATACCTGGCAAGTCCATCAGGAAAAACTTTAGAAATTCTTGAACAACTAAAGACTGGCACATCTTACAAGTCGTTTCCCCTTTGACTTGTCTTTGTCTTTGGTGTTGGCGGTGATATTGCTAAGCGAATACTGACATCCCTTCGATAAATACTCTTTGAGCCTTAGTATAAGAGATGATGTTTTAATCGGGTCCCGTTTCATTGTCTGCGTCCATCACCTCGAACGATTAAATTTCATCCTCCAAAAGGAGATACGAACGATCATTCTTTTCCGCACAGATCAATACGGCATGTACGTTTTTGCCAACCATCCATACCAATTATCACGTCAAAACTACCTAGTTCTACGGGCATTAGGTTTATGTTGAAAGGATGATTTAAGAAATTTAACGTACAACCCTGGATAATAGTGTTTAACCCAACAATTCACCCGTCGGCTAGTTCGACATTATAATCATGATCTAATGCTGTTGGAGTGATAACAATTCGAGAGCTAAATGCAATAGATACAAAACTCCTATCGGCACCGGTATCAAATAAAATAGATGCATAGCGGTTGTTTAAGAGAAACGTACCCGTGATGACATTGTTGTCCGGGTTTGCCCCTGCATTGCCCACGGCATACACCTTTTCCTGAGCTTTGGCATTTCCTACCCGATTACCCCGGTTGTTGTTGTTCTTCAATTTGGACAATCCCTCTTGAAGCCCTAGGCACCACATTCCAAAACATACCCTCAGATACCCTATGTGACATTTGGGGATTCCTGCAGTCACGAGATAAATGACCAAATAGGTTGCACTTGTGGCATTTGGGAGCACAAGGACGCATCATGTGATAGTCTACATTTGAACATCAGAGGTCTAGGGCCCTTCGTATGTCTCAGTCACCATTTCCTGCGCATATAAGTTCCCCCCCCTTCTCTTCCAGTGTTTTTCTCATGTTTTGCATTGCTGATGTCTGGTTGTTCCTGGCGGTGTCAGTCAGACTTTTATTTTGTTGTCAGCCCGACGTCGGAACCCAAGTGATGATCTTTCTTGTCCATATTTCAGTGGCGTACTCAATTGCATCCTGCAAAGTTTTGGCTAGTTGCCATCACAAAAAGTACTGCCATGTGATTATGTCGGGCAAGCCAAACCGACATATTCGTCAACTTGGTTTATTTTCTTCGAAACATCCGATCGCTACATTAGTGCCAAGATTCTTGGAAACATTGTCTTAGGTTTACCACATCGGTACCCTTCACCTTCAAATTCCAACCCTTTCAAACCCAGCTTCTAAATTTCGCCCCTTGGCAGTAAATTGTCTTCATCATCTTTTTTCAGTGTCCTCCATGGCATTGCATGGGCAGCTTCAGGAGTAGTGGTCTTAACATGGGAGTTCCACCATGTAAGAGCATTTCCTTGTAGGGTACACGTAGCAAATTTGACCTGGCATGCTACTATACAGTTGCTTATGCTGTAAACAGACTCCATCTTTTCAAACCACTGAGTGAGTCCAACCACTCCCTCAGTGCCCTTGAAGTTCAAGGGTTGGCATTTTAGGAAGTCCGGGTAGGTGCATTCACGAGCAACTTGCACAGGCCTTCTGGCACCCGTTCCTGAAGTATGGCTATCATCGCCATTCCTGGTTGCATCACGTGCTGCCAGTGCAGCAGTAACGCCTTCGTTAATCATTGCCTGAATTTGGGCATTGGTGACAGATGTAGTGGTATGAGTGTTTATGACTGGTGTTTGGTGTTTGCACCCTGGGTTTTAACCTCGTGTCCGTCTCTTTAGGTGCCATTTCTTGAATAAACAAGAAAACATAATACCCGTTAGATTTCATAAAATCATAACTATGACATAACATATACACATTAATAAAAACGAGATCACATCACACAGTGAAGTGTACAACTGTTATTGAAATTAACCATGGTATAACCAAATCGACATTCATTTATAATAAATTCGATTTCATAGATAACGTAATCCGTCCATTTCATATATAACTTGGAAAAACATACATGTTCGGAATTTCAGTACAAGATGATTACTACACATAGGTTACAAGACAAAAGAAACAACCTAAGGCCATACTAGCCGGGATATACTCGTAACACTTATATGTTGTACAAGATAGATAATACCTGAACAAAAGACCTATACTAGGTACCTTAGAGACAAAACAAAATATCTATACAGTCTTCTAGCTCTGGGAATTAACCCATAATATCTTAACTGGCTGCATAGCCATAGCTACAACATAACCAAATCTAGAAAACTGCTAGACAGCCTCCCTTGGTGCACTACAGGCTGTGCCAGACCTTTTGCGGGTCCATGACTGCCTCTGAAAACTCGACCATCTGAGTCTTATCCTTCAGCAACTTATAACCAAGCCTCACGCCATCTGACCTGCCTCTGGTAGTCTGCCTGTAGCATCTCTAAAGTCACAACCTGACTCTTACGGTCAGCTGCCTGTAACTGTGAAATCACTGCCTGCTGACCCATCACTACAGAACGTAATGCCAAAATCTCTGAACGTGTCATATAGCTAACCTCTATGGAGCATCCCCATGCCTCTCGAGAAAACAAAGCCTCCTGATCTAGTAGTCGTGCAGTCTCATAGTGGTACTAACTATCATCAAACAATGTCTCAACACTCTGATATATCTGGGTCTGCCTGTCCTGAGTATCCTCTATCACAGCATAGATATCCTGCGTGTCCTGCTCCTGGACTGCAGTAAGCTCAGTCACCCTAGCATTGACCCCTTCAAGGGTCATCGGTGCTACCTCCTCAACAGCCTCTCTCGGGTCTACCCAAACATCTCTAATCCCATAGCCGACATCCTCGGCTCTCTGTCGTCTGATCTCGGTATCCAAGGTGACCCCTGACAAACCCATAGTTCTTCCTACGACTCCAATCGTCTAGGTGGCAGCGCAGCAGGAACCTCTCCCAATCGTCGTACCTAGGACCAAGGTCAATACCCAACCTCTTCTGAGGTGGTAGCGTAATCTCGGGCCTGTCTGTCTTGTGGTCAGAAGATAGTAACTGCAAAGGTGGTGATGAAGTAGGTAGTGGTAATGGATGAGAAGTGGATGGTGTCTCCGGGCTCTCAGCCGGATCATAGCAGTCTGATAGCCCAACGGTGCGAATAGGAACTAGCAGGTAGGTGATGCTGGAAAGGGGTATTGGTATATGTGGTAAAGGAGATGATAGTTAAGTAAGTGGTGATGGTGGTAGGGTGGTTAAGGCAAGAAGTCTCTCGACCTCCTCCCTAGGAGGAAGTGATATGGATAGCTCATCCCGGATAGATATTCTGGTTAGTCATACGGTGTAACAGGTGGGAACAGAGTCGTCCGGATATGGGTGCTCTCTCTCCTTCTCCTCCTCCTCATCCTCTGTTCCTCCCGTCTCCTCATCATCATCCATCTTCATGCATCATCCTATCAGCATGGTAATCAGCTGGATCCTCCTCAGGATCCTCATCGTCCTCCTCCGGCTCCTCCTCCGGATCAGACTCAGGAACATATCTGGTGAATCTGTAGTGGGTGAGGCAGCAGCAGGTAGTGGCTGCTCCTCGGCCGGAGTATGCTTCATCCTCCTTTGGCGTATGTAACTTAGGGTAACATCCGCGGCTCAGGGAACAAAGTATAGTGGGGGGGTGATTGCGCACCTCGGAGGCCAATGTATTTAGTAGGCGATGGTGGAACCTGATAAGCAGCCATTATGTAAGCATATGGGTCCTCTGGCATAATGGGTGGTCCATCGACTCCTGGTGAACCAATGTCTGACCCATCCTCAAATGGACTGGACACTGCCGTGTAGGTGACCGTAGAATCTTTCGAATCTGACATAACCGTATCTGAAACTCAAAACATAACTTATATTAGTATTTAATATAAGACTCTTATAGTAATATACATTTATATCATAACATGTATATCACATCAGCAATATCCTCATGCTTCGCATCTAGCCTAACCTACTAATGCACATTATGTATGTATGATCACCGTGAAAACCACTTTTGTATGAATGCAATGTATGAAAACGGTATAGCCAGCAAAAACATTTGACCTGTTCTCTATAACCCCTTTGCTCTTGATACCGAATCTTGTAACACCCCCAAATTGGGTCGCAATGGAATAAGAGTCTGGGGCATGTTACTTCTCAGATCACTAGCATAAGATATATATTGAACGACAATTAAAAGTCGTTTTAAAACTGATACATTGGATTTAACAAAATGTTTACAAAAGCTCGATAGATTTACACCTGTTTTTACTTGTTATTAGTACAAAGATATTCCAGCCCATAACAGACTAGGATTATAAAAACACAAAAAAAAAAACAAAAAATTTTATATGGGACAAAATCTTTAATGCAGTCATCCAAAACATAACCACCAATGTATCCCTTTTTGCACCCCGTGCCCTAATGATCTCCTGAAAAACATTGCATTTAAAATGTCAACAAAAGTTTGGTGAATTTCATAGGTTTTATGTAAATGTATAGACAGACCGCAAGACCTTTTCCCGTGTGATATCAACAGATGCAGACATCACAAAATGTAATTACGTTTTTCCCTAAGCCATGAACACCGAAGCTCGACATAATAACATACAATATATAATTCTTGCCAACATTTGCCCGTGACAATGTTAACGCTCGCCGTAACAGCACAAAACTCCACATGATATACGTTCATTTTCCAGTGATAGCTAGTCACCCGAACGGGAGTCAATCCCAAATAGATCATCTATACTCATTCGCGCCATCTACATTCTAGTAATGACAGTTCAATGATTCATTGCGCAATAGTGGGTTATCGCTACTTAGGCAAAATGTCTAACATGATAAAATGTACACTTGCGTCCAATTTGTAAAACATGAATATGTTTCTCACCCCCCAAAAACTGTAAAGACAATAATTGTAAAACATGGGGCTATGAACTCACCTTGAGTTAGTGAATTGATAATAATATATCCCGAATAAAAATGCGTCACGCTAACGTACGAAAGCAACCTAGTTAAAATAGGTCGAATCAGTACTTAAGTACGTTATCTAACAATTATCATATATAATCCTATATAGTTATCATCGTACTATCGTTCGGGCTATCATAATTTAAGAGGTCATGACATGACGTACAAGGGGTTAGGACACTTTAAATCGTAAATCCAACAACTCGTCAATACGCCATCCGAAGAAGCCTCATTATGAAATTCCCTAGTAATATAGCACTTTGATAACTAATAACATATACATATATTTATATCTATATAGCTATATCACCATTTATTTGTTTAAGTGAAATCGTCATTATAAAGTAAAAACATTTATAATTACGCCTTTAGTAAAAATAACACAACTTTGTCGTTTTAAGCCCGTTTCTCGCGTTTCTTTCGCCTACGCTTTCGTATTAAAACGAGTGATCATAATATTGCATTTTTATGTTTCTAAGATTCTGTTGTGAATAGTGTTTTTACTGTTCATTACAGAATCTCACTTATTAACGCAAAACCCGTAAATGTCGTATCTTATTTGTTATAGCTCTATTTTTAGCGATTCTTTCGAACACGTTCTCGTAATTGAAAGTTTTATTATATTATTGATGTTTACAAAGTATAAGTTACTGCCATGAATAGTATTTTTTATAAAATTTGTTTTATAAAGTATTTAGCGTCCGTAAACTTCGTAACTAATGTATCTTCGTCGTTATTATACCCGTTTTTTCGATTTCTTATCATTTGGAATCCTTATGAGATGATACCTTTATAAAAACCTAATATAGCTAGTTTTTACTTTACCAAATTCCGAACCAAACAGTAAGTTTGAAGTTTGTTACTTAAAACATGTTTTTAAGACTTGAAGTTTGTACCCAATTATTTCACACCTGTTACAACTACTTTCTAAACATTTATATCTTATGTCCATACATACAATAAAAGTCCATTAGATCTGTTTTGTCCAAGAGAGTCCCAAGGTAACAATTAACATGTTATTTACACCACTTTTCACATTGTAACTTATTAGTAGTTAAAATTAAAACCCTAATTTGAACTTATACATGTTAAAAACTTAAACAACAAGTTAACAACTTATAAACACACACATTTTTGTCGATGATATTCCCCAAACCATATAACATGTAAATAAGCTCACACATAATTGATAATAAGTGAAAAATTCATTTTACCATATTCTAAAGACACTCCTCTAAATGGTGATTCCTGACTAATAAGACATCAATATGCATAAATCATGATGAAAAGTAAATGAAGTAAGGGTTCTTAGATAACCTCTTGCGCATGTGTAGCGAGAGGGATTGAAGAACAACCAACTCTAAACCCTTGTTTAGCAAAGAAACCCTAGCATTGTGCACGGTTTGTGGGAAGACCCCAGAGGACATCCCAAACCAAGGAACCCGTATCTTTTGGGGGGGTGGCAAGTAGGGGCTTTCTTGTAAAACCTCGTCAAAGCTTAACCCAACTCCTTCATTCTTCTTAGAATACCTTAAGTATGATGTATAAACACTAATATGGTGAAAGAAAATCAAGCTATGGATTGTGTATGTTGGTGGTTTGATGTCGTGGGTTTAGAAGAGAGATATGGGAGAGATTTTTCTTGTTTATACTTTGTAAATGAACATCTATGTGTTACTTGCTAGCTTATATAATGAAAGACTAAGCCAAGGACTCAAGGAAGGCCTCAAGGAAGGTTCCTAGTGCAATTGGTCAAGTGGTTACAAAGGTGTAAGACATGGTTCCCTTGATATTTGTTGTAGCTTGATATTTAGGGCAAAAGTCATGCACTTAGATATTTCTTTGGTCCTATCCCTACAAATTCGGCCACATACTCATATATGAGATGATATTTTGATTATTTTGTGTATTGGGTATAATCGTGGGTATTTGTTTAAGCGTAGTTAGGTTTTGGGCTATTCGGAATGCCAAACGCATTTTTATCGTGAAAACATAGCCTTTTATTAACCAATAAAAATAAGATGAACAAAGTTGATAATTATCCTCATAATAATCATTTAACACTTGCTTGATGTAAACATTTAATCGTTTAATGCCCGTTTACATTGAATACTCTTTTTAGTTACCGGCTTTAGCTTAACGATTACGATTTAAAAGCAAGCGCGTAAAACCCTAAAAATAAATTGTGATTACATAATGTCGTACAATGACCTAAAACACGAGGTGTTATAGTATCAGCAGCAGCAGGATGATGATGAGTAGTGTCGAGACGACACAAGTTGGTTATGTGACCGCATGTTTTGGGTCACTTGTGTTCTAAAAACAATTTCTCTAAAACAATTATTATTATTATTATGGTGTGTAAAATGCCTCTGTTGGCCTTAAAACAATATTATCGTACTTTCTATTAATAATTAAGTGGTATTATTATTATTATTTGTTTGCGCAATATTTATATTTGTAACAGGAAAGAAAAAGAAGAAAAAGAAGACGCGAAGCGGAAATGACGTAAACCAAAGATTTAAAATAACAATCACAATTGAAAAGTATTATTTCACTTTATCATTTTATCTTTCTCTATAATATTTTTCACATTGAGGACAATGCTCATATTAAGTATGGAGGGGAGATAAACTAGAAAAGTTAAAAAAAAGTTAAAAGAAAATCTATTGAAAAATAACATTTTATTGATCACGTATAAGCAGTCTGACTCTGGATTGATAACATCACTAGCATATTTATACCACCCAGAAAAATTGTGAGGATTAGATTTTAAAATTCTCAGGTATCCATCTTTGATACATAAGATGATTTTTATCTTTAGCTTTCTCGAGTTAAGGAGTGAGCAATTGCAAATATCTCATCTATCATTACGGCTGTGTATATGTAGTTTTGTCGCCTTTTCTAGAGCATTGATATCGATTTAAAATTATAATAGTGTGCCGGTGATTTGTTAATTCTAGAACTTGTGCTTGAAATCTTAATGAGACCGCAGTAGGAACACGTTCGCGTGTTATAAACATTTTATTGATTAAGAGGTGATAAAAATATAAATATAAGGTAAACATAATTTTTTCTAAAAGATTTCTAATAAAATTATCTGAAATTTTATCCGTACGAATTGAGAAACATAAATGTTGGTATTGCTGTTTAAATGAAGTGAGAAGGTTGTAAACTTCTAAGTTCGTTTGAAGTAGTGTGCTTATCCTAAGTATGGGAGGAAAGCAAGTTTCCCCCAAAAGACATCCACAACTAAGCACCTGAGAAAAACATGCTAAAACGTCAACATAAAGTTGGTGAATTCATAGGTTTGAATTTAGTAATAAGAGTGAACCACAAGTTCACAGTACGCACGTGACAGTTATAACAGATACAACTTCACATAAAAAGTATTTACTGTTGCACTAAGCTCATGACACCGAGGCTCAATTCGATGCAACATATTATATGCCAAACCTGTAAGGGTACGTTTAAATATCACCTAGTGAAATCCGATATGGTATATATCCGTTTGTTCGTGTCTCCCGAATTTAGTAAGCGCTACTTACCCGGATAGGGATAATTAGTCCTAATAGATCTATTTATAACATTCGCGCTCACTCAATCGGTCTTCCGGTCAAGAAATTAACGGTTCATGATAGTTCGGGCATTAGTGGTCTATTCGCAACTTAGGCAACAGGTAATCAGGAAAAGGCAACGTAAAGTAACTGTGTCCAAAGTTAAAAAAAACAATGTTTCTCACCTAAAAGTAGTAAAGTAAAGATAGTAAACGTGTGGCTATGAACTCACCTTTAGCAAATGGTGAGATAATATAAATGAAGAGATATAATGCCAAGAGGTCCTACTTGAGACCTAAATCAATGAAGCCGTCTTAGGAAGACGGAAAGGTCTACGAAACTTGAGACGAGTCGTTTATGAACTGAGTAAAGTCATCCAATGAGTGTGTGTGCTTTTGATTAGTTAAACAAAAACGTAGACTAATAAAATTATAGGTTTTTTGTTAAGTTTTGGCGTTGTGTTTTAACCAAAAATTACCATTTTTAGTAAGTTTCTATTTGAGGAATGTTTTCCAGTTCTCGGATGTTAAGACCGTACCTTTATTTTGTTTAACTCCATTATTTCCTTAAATGCACTAGAGAAATCTAAACGTTTAACTTCCATGTCCATCTTGCTAAAATTTACCAAACTTACTATTTTTAGTAACCTTAATGCTTTCCTTAAAATATGTCAACGATGTTTTTAAATGATATTAATCGAGTTTTATGATGTGATACTATATGTTTTACTATGCGTTTTTTTATAAGCCTCAAAATATCTGAAGTGTCCGAAAACTCATTTTACTATTCTAATATAGCAACTATGTAAATTTATTTTGCCGAAAAAATGTTTATAGTTTCATTTGGCTATAACTTGGCCGTTTTAAGTCCGATTTTAGTGTACAATACATGAAAATCTATCTACTCGAAACGAGCTCTCCAAAAACCACTTTTACGCCTAATGAATACATTTCTAAGTCGACCAAAACCTCAAATACAATTTCGGCATAGCAGCTATGTATTCACAAATGCTTTCAAACTACACCAAACTTACAATTCGTGCTTATCTTGCCTAATCTCCAATCACAACCAAACCCACAAACCAAAACCACAACTTAAGACTTAAACTTAAATCCCTTCCATTTTATTGTGTGCACTCTCTTTTCCAACTCTTCTCACAAGATATAAAGTCATAAACATATTACTTTCATTTTTATAAAAGGTGACAAGATATTATTTTATTTCTTTTTGAAAAATCAACACAAACACCATAGGAATCATAGATCTATGCAAGAACATAAACATATGTATAATGAAAGTATAAGTTTCAAGATAAGCTTACAAATATGAAGAACATGTTTAAAAAAATACAAGAATGAAGATGGAAGACTTGAATCTTGAAAAACCCAAATAATAACCAAACCATAATTTGTAGATCTTGAAGTAAACCTTTAAATCAAATGATTAAACCCTTAGAACACCCTTAGATATGCTTAGAAATGATCTTTGAATGAGTGGATCTTAATAGAAATCAAAACTATGAAAAGTATATGTATGTATGTGTATGTCGTGAGCAAGGAGAGGGAAAAAGAGAGAGATGAGTGATTTTTGAGTCTATGCAATGAGAGTGAAACCTTAAGTTAGAAGAATGCAAAGTATTTATAGGAAAATGCTAGGTTAAGGGCTCATGACAAGTCAACAAGTGTGTAACAAAATGCTAGGTTAAATCACTAACCAAATAGCCACTTTGAAATTAAATCAAGATTCCATTTTATAACTTAGTAGAAAAGTGGTCCAATATTGGCATGCATGAAGACAAGGGCTCTTACACCACCATGCATGCTTCCAAAACATCACTATCTATGCATGTAATGTAGTATTTTCATTTAAAATTCAAATTTTTGGTTCTTTTTCTTTTCTTTTGCTTGCATCGAAAATTAGAGAGGTTTAGGGGGGGGGGGGGGGGTTAACCACAAAATTTTGACTTCTAAACCCAACATATATGATAACTAGAGTTTACACGAAAAGATTTTGGGTTTCCGGGATTCCGTTTGATCAAAAACGCGAAAAACGTAAATTAAACGCTAAAACGTAAAAATAAGTATCGGAAGTGATTGTAAACTACGAAACACTTAGAAAAGTTAAAATAACTCATATAATATCTAAGCTTAATCAAAATCCGAAGTCGGAACGCGTCCGATGACGTTTTTCAGATTTACGCGGGTTAACTTCCCGGTAAATTACCAAATTCAAACGTAACGTATAAAAGTCAAAATAAATGATCGAAAAAGTTTAAAATATCGACCTGAAATTTACGGGGTGTGACAAAAACAAAGTGAACAAAGAAAAGATAAGCTACAAGAAAGCTAATTAAAAAAAGCAAAATTTCACTTAATAGGAATCTTGTGAGTAGACCTAAGCTAGATAGAATTCGAAACCTAGACTATTCCCTAGCAGCGGCGCCAAAAACTTGATGCGGGTAGTTGCAAACACCAAAGTTTTACAATCCCTAAGGCAGTGTACCTAATCGTTACGGTGTTGTATAGGCAAGACTCGGGGGTTGTTATCGTTCTCTAGGGGAATAGTTTGGGTTGGCTTGAATCGAATGTCACTAAGGTCTAAGGGTTGAGAGAAGATTATTTTTGTGTTTTTATGTTTTTTGGAAAGCAAGTAAAATCTCGATTTTAAAGGTGGTTTGATTAAACTAATTATCTAATAAACTACTTTTAAACTTATATAACTATGTGGAAACTCGTATAGGAAAATAAATGTGTTCACTTAATGATGCATAACTCCTTAGTTTGCTCTTCCTAATCCTATTGCCCGTCACCCTTACGGTGTAATGTGTAAGTATTTCCTAATTCATAAACTAATTACACGAACCCGTCATCTATGCAATACTCCGTTAAGACAACGCACAAGTAAGGTAGTATGAAGACTATTACAAGGCTCCTAAGAGTGTATTACATGCATTGAAACACTTAAAAGGTGATCAACCATATTAGGGCAAGGTAGTATGAAGACTATTGCGATGGTATCTTTTTTACACAATCATGTTTCCCTAGACGTATTCGTAAGTAATTAAGAAGCTAGTTTTCTATAGCCTAACGTGCACACCACCAACAAGAAGCAATAGTAAAAGGAATTACAAACCAAGTTTCATGCAATCATAAGCAAACACTAATAAACTTAGCCTAACATGTTAATAGAAAACGAAGAACGGATAATCAAACAATACATAGACATATTGAAAGATTAAAGGGATAAAAGAACTTCACTTTAATTAAGAATGGAGTAATGGTAGATACAATAGGGTTTGAGAACCTTAAAAACGACCTAAAGGCTAATAAAAGTTGTTCCCATAATATTCCTCACGAATTCCATACTTTAAAACCAAAAAACTAGGGTTTGTATATTTAGAAAAGTAATCGCGACGGCGTCGCTTGTTAATTTGCTACGCTGTCGCCTCGCCGAATCTTCTATGGGCTTCTTTAAGTCGGCTACTTCAGACGCCGACTCAAAAGTCTATGACGCCATCGCTTGAGCCTTCTGGCGCCATCGCTTGAGCCTTCTAAAGCCGTCGCAAGGAATTGCGACGCCATCTCCACGCACGTGTATTTTCTAAAGCCGTCGCAAGGAATTGAACCTCTTAACAATTTAATGCGTTTGAGACATATATATATATATGATTTAGTAAAGCTACAAGAAGATTATATAAAATAAGTTTATAGAATCAAAAGATTAAAAATTAATGACAATGATCAATTATAAACTTTTATAGACGTGTAAAATAACAAATTCGCTAATTCTTGTATAAATCACCATGTTCTATCAAAGCAAGTTACTATCATTCAAACAAAACAAATCAAGGACAAGTCACCAAACCGTATATAATACATAAACTAATTTGTTTAAGGCAAAAAAAATAAAGAAGCGACAGAATTGACTTCACGACATTAACAAACAACGTAATTTTGGTCGGATAATGTAAAGATTAGAGGTAAATAATAAAGGTAAAGTTAACATAAGGGATGAAACATAGATGTGAATGGATAATATATTAGACGTTTAACAGAACTATGTTTAGTTAAAAAAGATCATAATATTAAGATTATCTAATAGCGGATGATAAGAAAGAAGACAAAGAAATAATCGGTGGGGCTGTTTTATGTTTTCAAACTTTCGGAAAGTGATTTGCATCGCCAATTTATGCTTAACTTCACCAACAAATTTTCACATTTGAATAGATTTTAGATAATGTTTTTTTTCCACATACTAAAAGCTGATGGTATTATTGACAAAAGTTCAATAAAGATCATCTTTTTATTATAAATCCAAAGACTTCATCACAACTCTTTATTTTTTTATCAAATTAAATAAAACTCACTTTTCATTTAAAAAAAAAAAATTAAATATCTCACAAAGTGTTAATCGTTACGTAAAATGAAACATACCATTGCAATAAGAATTAAATCATCTTTCTATAGATGGGCACTTTGATATACTTTCGACGAACTTTTTTTTCAATTTTATTTTTCGGTCATGTCTAGAAAGATCACATGTGATGATTGGAAAATCACATGTGATTTGTATCACAAATCATACGTGATTTTATTAAATCACATGTGATTCTGATACAAATCATATGTGATTTTTTCAGACGTGACTGAAAAAAAATCAAAAAAAAAAGTTCTTCAAAAGTTCGTCGAAAGTATATCAAAGTGCCCCTCTATAGAAAGGATTTAATTCTCGTCGTGATGGTGTATTTTTTGTCGTTTGAAGATTTTCCGTTTGTAAGATATTTTAATTTTAAAAAAGAGGTGAAAATTGGGTTTTTTAATTTAATAAAAAAATAAATAAATATGATTGCTTCATTGGATCTTTGATAAATATTGGATATTGATCTCATCTCTGGTATTATTACCATTATTCACAGTTGACGACTTTTGAAGTCTAGAGACTACGTAAATATATTACAAGCAAGATTCAAAATCACTAAACATGATGTTTGCCTCACAAAATGTAAAAGGTGGATAAAATAGTAACTTCCCACTTTCAATAGTATATGCAAATAACCCACTATGACTTGTAGATACCCGTAACCTTTACTATATTATGTGTGGTGGTACGCCAAAGTCGTCTTTATAAAACGTAATATAATTTGACTAAGCGAGTATATGTGCGTAACAAGGGAATTTTATAGCAGCATACTGTTATAGTTGTGAGGTATTGTTAGCATTGTGTGTACATGATGAAACATACAAACTTATATTAATTTTTACTTGTAAGACCTAAAAGGTCACACACATATAACGTGAGACACCTGAAGTATGCATATGTATATAATGTTGGGAAACTCTTACACTTTTATTAATAAAATCAAATTATAATACAATAAATTAAATTAACAGAAAATTAAATAACAGACAGAAAGGAGTAGAAGCAGAAGACAGACACTATATAACGATAATTAAATAAAAGCAGTAAAAGGTCGTGGAACGAGGCTCGTGTTTAACACGATTCCCTTAAAACAGATTCGACGTCTGTTTCCCAGGGTACAACGTCCAAAGCTGTTGTAAAGCCAGACTTGACAAACTTGCCTGAAAAATCACGGAAGCAGTCGTACATTTCTGATCGAAAGGATTGCTGGAACTTGGTTTCTATGGAGCTGCATATTTAGTTGTGTCTAAAATGAATGAGACTAGGCCTCTATTTATAGTGAAAACGTTGTCTTGTTTTTCAAGATAAATAACTGCCCAACTTAAGCAAATCTTTTATTAACAAAAAAAGATTTGCATATCTTTTAATGACACAAAATATTTTGTACAAACTTATTTGATAAGTTTAAATCTATTCCTAAAATAGATTTTCAGATTTTGTGTTTCACGTGTCCCACTTTGAGACACGATATCTCATTCATATTATCTCCATTTTGGACATAAATATATATAACATATACTATTTTTCCAACAATCCCCCACATGAATGGAAATCGGTCGAAAACACACGAAAGTTTCGGCGAAATTTCTGCGGTTGAGTCCTGCATAGGATAGGTAGGTGTGACCCTTTGAACCTTCCCTTGTGAGATGCACTTAGTCTCCTAGATCTGAGTAGACGCGATGTCCTTGAACTCAACATCTGTTTACATAGATGACAATACACACTCACACAAGACTCTCCCTGACCTTGTCAAGTCCTCATAGTCATGCTCGTTATGGTCATGAACACTAGACTGGTTCTGCAAGAGCTCTTAGGAATTGCGCCCCCCACAATTCCCTTCGAAGCGACCCCACTTCTCTCTCACATAGGTGATTTCATCCTGAATCATTAAAGCCATATGTTTAACCTCAACAAGTCACATTTGTTATAAGAATGGACTAGGATGTCACAATTTCAAGTAACACCCCATATTGACGTGACTTTCCCCACATTTCTATGATTAGTTTGTCCTATTGAACCCAGATCTTGGGATCTCCAGTCAAATGGGTTAGGTTTTCCTTCATAGAAATTCATTCTATTAAGGGCTTTAGTCACATTCCTTTGGACGACTCTCTAACCAACTCTCCGCTTAACCTTTCGTAAGCGGACCCGCGATGTTATCCATTGACTTTACGTAGTCAATCATGATAGCTCTATTTGAGAGTAGTTGTCGCACCAATTACTGTCTATGATGAATATGTCTCGACTTACCGTTTTATATTATGATATGAGCTTTGTCAAAATTCAATTGACTATCACACTTTATAAACATGGCCGTTACCGATTTACGCCATGTGGAAACCATATGATCGTTTAAGCTCAGTTTGTTTAGAACTTTAATCTAGGATGAACAATAATAAAGAACAATAGAATGCACAACGGAATAAACATTAAGAACATTCTTTATTATTGCCTAACAAGGTTTCATCATCATCTTTATACAATGACTACTACAAGCCCCAATTCTATGTGATCAATCGTAGAACGTGTTATCTAAACTATAATAAGGAATCAAAGATCCTTGAGGCTAAAACAAACTAAACCCTAGGCGTCCACTTAGAGGACTTGATGCATAGAACACACACACACCTTTACTAGATGTTTACATCTTGACCCACACAAAACTATATATAGGGATCTCTTTATATAGTAGAGTCCATCTAGATTTACAAGGGAAAACATAATTGTATAAGGAAACTAAATCTTTTAATTCTTTAATAAACTTCATCTTTATCTTCAAGAATCATATCTTTTGGAATCTTTTATCTTTTGTAGAATATCCTCCACCAGCTTGTAGAATTCTATAATGCTAGATTTAGTCCTTATGCTTCATTTATTTATTTATTTTGTCTTATCAAATCAATAATTCCCAACAATTATGATCGTTTAAGCTCAGTTTGTTTAGAACTTTAATCTAGGATGAACAATAATAAAGAACAATAGAATGCACAGCGGAATAAACATTAAGAACATTCTTTATTATTGCCTAACAAGGTTTCATCATCATCTTTATACAATAACTACTACAAGCCCTAATTCTACGTGATCAATCGTAGAACGGTTACCTAATCTAACAGGATCAATGAAACATTGATCTTGGGGCTAAAACATATGCTAGCATCTACATCTTCTTGTGGGACGTATAAACCCACGCACATACGTTTTACACCTTTGGTGCACACGCACACACTTTTTGGCACGCCTAAAACTATATGTAGAGATCTCTTTATATAGTAGAGTCCATCTAGATTTACAAGGAAAAACATAATTGTATAAGGAAACTAAATCTTTTAATTCTTTAATAAACTTCATCTTTATCTTCAAGAATCATATCTTTTGGAATCTTTTATCTTTTGTAGAATATCTTCCACCAGCTTGTAGAATTCTTATATTCAACAACTAATGACGTTCATGTCAGTCTTGACTCCAACATATCATTAGTGGATTTGTTTATCTTCTTATCTCTTCTAGTGATAATTATACCATCTATGTATAAACACATGAGTACTAAATACATCCTTTAATTTTGATCAATTTTGCATGATATGTGTAATTAATGTCCTTGTTTGGGGCTTTCTTAAGTCATATAATGGGACTTAACAAGCCTACTAACTTTACTCTCTAATCCAGGAGCCATGAAACCCTTAGGTTGGTTCATGTATAATATTTGGGGAGACAATGATAAAACAAGACAACCTCCTACAAGAATGTTATCGGTCGTACAAGAACGTCAACATAGAAGATCAAGTCCTTCACATCCTTAAAAGAAGAACTTAAAGAAGACCTCAACAGTGGAGGAGTTTGAAGAAAGAGACCTCAACATTGGGGGAGATTGTTAGCCTTAATTTTATATAAGTCGAACAAGAATGTTATCGGTCTTATTAGTCGTATTTAGTCTTGTTAAGTAATAGGCTAGTCGGGTTCAACGGGCTTGGATTGTAATCTAATATTGTCCGTGTTTCAGGCTCAAAGCCCAAGACAAGCCAAGCCCGACCCAAGCTAGAAGCCTATACGCCACTTAGTGGGTTGAGGGTATAAATAGGACCCTCTCCACACATGAAGAGGGTGTTGGTTACCATTTCTTACAGTTGTGTGTGTGTGTGTATGTAATCTTCCACTCTCTACTTTCTCTCTCTAATAAATCTTCCATTTTTCCTTTCTCTTTCTAGCTTATTGCTTATTGGTATGGCTTATTGTTGTGATATGGGTTAAGTTTTAGGATAACATTTGGTATCACTCGCCACGGGTGGGTCTAGTGTTTTGTTGTGGTTGTGTTATCTTGAATTATTTGAGCTTATTGTTGTTTTCAGCTTATTGTCTTTAAGCTTATTCTTTTATTTAGATATTTCTTTACATAAAACCTAAAACACACACACCTTTACTAGATGTTTACATCTTGACCCACAGAAAATAACACGACCTATATCTCTTTATATACTAGAGATATTAGGTTTAGAAAGGATAAGTATTAGGAAACAACTAAATCTTCCTAACTTTTACAACTATCTTCTAGGAAATCTTCTGTAATCTTCCATCTTTTGAAGAATTCCTCCTTTGTCTTTTAAGTCCTTCATCTTTCATATGTTTTGTCTTATCAACACAAATTATAACTCCTAACACACCTGTTGTAATGTCTTTTAAGAATTAACGTAAATAATCCTGCATATTCAATAAATTTATCTAAAATTTAAATTCATATTTCATTATATAATTAAGCTATAACCTTTATTTGAAATACTTTCAAGATTTCTAAGACATAGCTTCCCACTTAGCATAAATACTCCACTCTAGTGGATCTAGATTCTCATACATATAAGAATCCGTATTTACATTACTCTATCATTTGAATAGCAGTTGGATTCTTTCATAATTCAATTTCATAAGTATCATCGTACTTGTGTAATACTATTCAAATGATCATCATTAAATTATAGGTATACTGACCCTAGGTTTTATAAATTTCAAGTCACACACGTCATTACACCACATAAGAAAGCTAATATTCTTTGAGTATTCAAAATGAGCAACACCTTTAGATTAAAAGATGTCATTAAATTCTAGCTAGGCCGGAATCCCCCACATTGAACCTCTCAAGAATATTGTCCTTATAATGTTTTGACTTCAAAAAAATCCATATTGGTTCACATGACCTTAGTTCCAAGAACCATATTCAACAACTAATGAAGTTCATTCACTTGACGTCCAACTATCATTAGTGTATTTGTTATCTTCTTATCACTTACTAGTATAGTTAACCATCTATGTAATGAAACACATGAGAACACCACATACATCCATTAATTTGACATCCACTACATGCATGATATGGTGAAAATTAAAGATCCTTGTTTGGGAAGCTTTTCCTTAAGTCCATAATAATGACTTAACAAGCCTACAAACTTTACTCTCTAGTCCAGGAGCCATGAAACCTTTAGGTTGGTTCATGTATCATAATTTTTACTAAATCCCGTTTAAAAGAATGTCATATTCACATCCATTTTAATGAACATCCATTTTTAATACGGGAACCGTGTACTCAATAATTAACTTGGGTTAAAACAATAATGTACTAAAGGTGAGTACATATAAGGTAGGCTAAGGCGATTTGAGTGTAGCAATTGGTTTAAGGGTTGACAATGCTCTTCATTAATAGTCCGGCTTAACCAGAAAATTACAAGAACCGTGAAAAAGGATAGGCTTGGAGGGTTGTACTAGGGGCATCCTGCACTAAAAATGAGTGTATGGCAAGGGTGTGTGATAGTTATATAGTCGATGTGACCATAATAACAATTACAGGTTTAAAACATGGGTTAATCCTAGTTCCTCTTATCTAGAAAATCATAATACTTACTATGCGGTCTCGGGATGCATCACAAAAACAAGTTCTAGAATTTAATATACTACCGGTACACTCATATAATTTAATACCGATACCAATGCTCCAGAAAAGGCGACAAAGACCATACGTACACATCCGTAACGACGGAATAGACACATATGACTGCATTCGAACCTTAACTCGAGAAAGCTAAATGTATAAATTATCTTGGGTATCAATAATGGATACCCGAATTTCTAAAGATCTAAAGGCGAACCTCACATTTTGGGGGTGGAATTTTGAGGGTTTTTGTGCTAGTCATACACATTCCTATCCATGAGACGCTATTAATACTTGGTTTTCGTTGGTATGTGTCATACAAAAATTTAAATTTGAGTCAAAATTACCTTTTTATGCTATGTTTTGATATATTACATATCATTTTAAGGAACAAGCAAATGGCAAATGAAGGAATAGTTTCTAAGGCTTATTTCCCCTCCCCCTACACTTAAGTTGAACATTGTCCCCAATGTTCTATAGAAGTACCCGTAAAAACAAATAAAGGGAAAAGAAAACAAGGAAAAGAAACTAGTACTCCCCTGGTTTGCTCAATAATAGAGAAGAAACATGCGATAACTGGTTAAATGGTCCTCCAAGAATCATCCAATGAAACTTCCTAAGAATTTCCAAGCTTCTTCTCATTTATGTGTGTGTAACCTCCCACCTCACTTTCTCTCTCTAATCTAATCTTCCATTTTCCTTTCTCTCTTTTCTGGCTTATTGCTTATTTGGTATTGCTTATTGTTGTGTATGGGTTAAGTATTTGGGATAACAAGTGGTATCATGAGCCTCGGGTGGGTTTAGTGTTTTTGTTGTGCGTTTTCTTTTTTCTACTCGTCATTTCTTGTTTTTTTTATCGAAGCTTTCTTGAACACTAAAAGACCATATACTTTGGTATAAGGATCTAGTATCTTAGTTATACAAGGTGTACAAGCAAAGATCCAAGAAAACATCACTTTTACAACTTTTTTTGGTTCGAAGGTTTTTAAAGTACAAATCTTGATTTCAGAACTTTTTGTCATAAAAAACCATAAGTTTTCATTTTAAGGTCTTTAGGCTTAACTACTAGTTTGTTACAAGTAAAATCTGAGAAAAAAAACGTCAAAAAAATGCATCTTTTTTTATTTTGAAAAACTTGGTTTTTTTACTCTAGGCGATTTATACGTTCGGTTTGTACTAGGCGATTTATACGGGTGAAGAGGGTTAAGCGATTTATACGCATTTTAACCCTGGGCGATTTAAAAGCATTTTAACCCTGGGCGATTTATACGCATTTTAACCCTGGGCGATTTATACGCATTTTATCCTTGGGCGATTTATACAAGTTGGGAAGCTAAACGATTTATACGCGTGTATTAAGCCTAAGAGATTTATACGCATCAGATTAATCCTAAGCGATTTATACGCATCAGATTAAGCCTAAGCGAATTATACTCACCAGATTAAGCCTAAGTGATTTATACGCATCAGATTAAGCCTAAGCGTTTTATACGCATCAGATTAAGCCTAAGTGGTTTATACGCATCAGATTAAGCCTAAGTGATTTATACGCATCAGATTAAGCCTAAGCAATTTATACGCATCAGTTTTGCTTAAGAGATTTATACACATCAAGCTTAAGAGATTTATACCACACAAGACAAGTACTTCAATTAAAACAACGATCTCACCAACAACAATTCTTGTTTTACGGTTTCTTCTTGATTTTGTAATATCCCATAAAAGATTATTCTTTTCTCGGTTTAATCAAGACTTGTAAAATCCCATGAACTAGATTTCCAACAACAATCCATAAAAATAATCACATCGACACCAAACCTAACAATGAACTCATCCACTATTGTCTCCAGAATCCACCGTACAAATTCAAATGGACTGAGAAGACTGTTCTAGTTGCTGAAGGTAGTTCAGAAACCACTACAGAAGGGTATATGGAGAACTATAAGAATGTTTCACAAGACATACGGGATCAACTGAATGCTGAAGCTGAAGCTGTTCAGATAATTCTAACAGGGATAGATAATGACATCTACTCCACAGTTGATGCTTGTCCAAATGCATGTGAAATGTGGAAAGCTATTGAAAGGTTGAAACAAGGTGAATCAATCAATGTTCAAGATCTTGAAACCAATTTATATTGGGAGTTTGGAAAATTCACATCACGGGATGGTGAATCACTTGAATCGTATTACTCAAGGTTCTACAAGATGATGAATGAGCTTGTCAGAAATAAGTGTGATGTTACCAATCATCAAGTGAATGTCCAGTTCTTACTTTAATTACAACCAGAATGGCAAAGGTTTGTGACACTTGTTAAGCAAAGTCAAGAATTGAAGACTGTCTCCTACCACAAACTTTATGACATTTTGAAGCGACATCAGAATGAAGTCAATAAATTAAGAGTTAAAAGATTAGCATGTACTACTAATCCACTTGCACTTGTTGCTCAACAGCAACCAGTTTACCATCCTCAAAACCATCCTAATCACTACGCTATCAATTCCTAAAATAGATCACAACAAGCTGCTACCAGAAACAGAGGTAAAGCAATTGTCAACTCTTCTCCACCTACTTATGATCAAGAACCTACTATGGTTGCTGAAGATGATGAAATGTCAAATGAGAAGAAGATTGATAAACTCATGGCTTTAATTTCTCTATCATTTAAGAAAATCTACAAACCTACCAACAACAACCTCAGAACTTCATTAAACACAAGTAGAGCAAATCAGGATAATACTCCAAGGATTAACAGAGGCACTGGGTATGATAATCAAAGGGTAGTTAATGTTTCTAGGGCTAGGGAGAATGTAGGTACACAGGTAGTGCAGCAGTTTAGGATTCGGTGTTATAATTGCAAGGAATATGGGCATGTAGCAAGGGAATGTCATAAACCAAAATGGGCAAAGGATGCAGCTTTATCACAAGGAGAAAATGCTATTGTGTAAGCAAGAGGAAGCTGGAATCCATTTGAGTGCTGAACAAGCAGATTGGAGGGATGACACTGATGATGAACCTGACGATCAGGAATTGGAGGCACATTATATGTAGATGGCACAGATTCAAGAGGTTACTCCAGATGCTGCTGACAATTCTGGACCCATCTTTGATGCTGAGCCATTGCAAAAGGTACAAAATAATGATGATCACTATAATGCGTTTGCCATTGACAGTGAACATCCTGAGCAACCTGAATCTGTTAATGACACATATCCGGTTGAACAAGATGAACATAACATAATTATTGATTCATTAGATATGAGTTATAACAGAGAACAGGATGACCATGATGATAATGATGACCTTGCTACAGAACGTGATTTGCTTGCTTCTTTAATTGCGAAATTAAAATGTGAAATTGATGACAGCAAAAACCGTAATAAATTTTTGGAAACATCAAACAAGGCTTTAGTTGATAAATTGAAAGGTGAAATTGAGGATTTTAAAACCAAAAATAAAAGTTTAGAATCATCAAATAACCATTTCAAAGAAGCAAACAATAAACTGTCAAAGACTAATCAGTTGATGTTCAAAGACCTTAAGAAGTTCCAAGCTGAACTTGATAGATATCCATAGATGTGAATTATGCTTCAAAAGGTGGCATTTGATTATGCAAAAGCTTAAAGGGATTTTATTGTCATAAAAAATGGATTTTGAAAAAGTAATTAATGAATAATTACTCGAAAGATAAACGATTTAAATCAATAGAGTTCATAAATGGAAAAAGGAGCTTTTTGCACATCCAAGGAAACCATCTTCTAATGTCACAGAAAAAGAGGCTCAGATAAGTTTTACAAAAACTCGTGAAGGACAAAGACATTGATAGGTCATTGCTTTAGAAAACAAAACGTCAAGGTTTTGATGATATTGTATATAAAACAGGGCAATCAAGTTCAAAACAAAGAATTGCTTAATGTAATTGTAAAGAGTTTTGCCAACTTGTGTTCCTCAAGAAAGACTTAAAGAGCGAATCCTCGTCTGTATTGATATATGGTTGCTATAATGATAATCTTGCTTTAATGTTAGGCCATATTCTGACGAAAACGATTCGTCTTGCAAAAGAAAGTCGATCAAAATTAAGCGATTTAATCAGACCTTTTGATTATGACCAGTTGAATAATCTTTATGATTTGTTCGTTCCACAACGTGAAAAGTCGCCTGAACAACAACATTTTTCTAAAGAGTCAAAAATGAGTCATACATCTGCTAAGAATGAAAATTTTAAAGTGTCTTTTAATAAACAAACAACTTTGTTAGAAAAACGAATAGATGAATCCATTTCATGGGATCAAAAGTGTAAAAGCTCTAAAGAACTTTTCAAAACTAAAAAAAGTGTTGACACGATTTTTGATGGAGTGAAACGTTGCAAATAAACAATTGCGAAAAGAACATATTTTGGTCACATAGATCCATTCATTCAAAATACAATTAAAGGAAATTTTTGTCCCTAAATTCGAAGAATCAATGCTGATTTAGAAAAAATTCACTTGTGTTTGAAAGAGGAAATGGTTGCTGATTTAAGATACTTTAATTCTCTTGAACATGAAGTAGACTCTCTCAAATCTCAACTGGAATAAAATCGACCGACTTTCATGGGAATATTACTATGCTGGTCACATAAATGCAATACTTGGTGTGTACACTAAAATGGATGAAGTTACTAATTTGCAATGTGATTATCTGGAAGCTTTAGAAAAATGTGAACGTCTTGAAAAAGAACTTTCAAAAAGTAGAACAATGTCAAAGAGTTTTGGAGCACTTCAGAAACATGCGATTAATCTTGAACTTGCGTTAGAACAATGTAAAGAACAAATAAAAAATGACAAATCTTTCAAAGAAAATCAGTCAAACGTATTTCTGAAAGAACGTGAATAGTATTTTGAAATTCAAGACTTGAAAGCTCAATTACAAGATAAAGGAATTTCACTAAGTGAGTTGAAGAAACTTATAGAAAAGAGGAAAGGAAAATCTATGGAAACTAAGTTTGAAAAATCATCAGTTATTCGACAACCGAATGCTTTTAAAATTCAAAATCACAATCATTTTATAGGGTAGTAAACCAACTCTTTTCAGCATTCTCTCTGCAAAGACAGATTTCTCAAAGTCAAAGTCAGTTACCACAAAAAATGTGTCCTATGATTTTTCAAAAACAATCACTGCACAGATTTTGCCTCAGAATGTGTTGCCAATTTTCAAGAACACAAATGTGATTGCTCCAGAAATGTATAAAGTGCACAGAAAGCCTAATCAAACCAGAACACCATAGTTTCCTCAAGACATTAGGAAAACTAACAAACGCATGTCTTTCTTTACAGGAGTAATTCCCACTACTAGTGTTAGCAGACCACAGATTAAGAGTAATCAACTAGAATATAGAGTCAAGCCTAACAATAGTCAAGGGAAGAAGCAAAAAGTAGAAGACCACCGTAGGAATTTTAAGTTTTCAAATAATAAAACGTCCGTAACTGCGTGTAATGACAGTTTGAATGCTAAGACCTTGAATGTAAACCTTGTTTGTGTTACTTGTGGAAAATATGTGCTGAATGACAATCATGATATGTGTGTTGTTCACTATATTAATGGCATGAATTCTAGGACTAAAAAACCCATGGCTGTGCCTATTAGTACTAAAGAACACAAACAAACAATGAACCAATCTATTGCAACACCCTTTAAGAGAACAGTTGATTTCAAAATCACTATATCCAGAAAATATTAGCCTAGCACACAACTAGAAGGCTATATAAGCATGTTTAGTCTATGGAATGTAGTTGGTGGTATCCTAAGTTTTACACATCGGGATACAAATGGATACTAAGTCCCAATAGGATAATGTCAAACACAAATGTTAGTATCGGCCTCTACGAAATGCTACTAGATTCTGCTAATATTTTAGAACCTATGACTCCTAGCTGTTCCACTGTGTCAAATACTCCATTGTCTTCTAATTCTTTTGCAGCTCGTAGAGATAATCCTATTCATCGTCGACTCTGGGTGCTCAAAGCACATGACGGGAAATCTCAAGTTTCTAACTAATTTTGTGGAGAAATTTCTGGGTAGGGTGAAGTTTGGGAATGATCAAATTGAACCGATTCTTGGTTATGGAGATCTGGTTCAAGGAAAAGTCACTATCAAAAGGGTTTATTACATCGAAGGGCTGAATCATATTTTATTCTCTGTTGGTCAATTCTATGATGCGGATTTAGAAGTTGCTTTTCAGAAATCTACATGTTACATCTGTGATTTAAAGGGAAATGATCTACTTACAGGTTCTCGTGGCACAGATCTGTATTCCATCACTCTTCAAGACACATCCACTCTTAATCTAAATAGGTTAATGGTTTAAAGCGACATCGTCCTAAGCACGTTATGACTATCGTTCATCTTTTCTCATCTAAACTTCGAACACCATCAACTGGCTTTCAAAGAATGTTATGTGATGGGATTAATAAGTTAAAATTCGTCAAAGATCATCTTTGTTCTTCTTGTGAGTTGGGGAAATCCAAATGAAAGTCTTTACACACAAAGACTACCCCAAGCTCCAAAAGACGGTTACAACTTCTACACATGGACTTATGTGGTCCCATGCGGGTAGAAAGTATTAATGGAAAGAAATATGTTCTCATAATTGTTGATGACTACTCCAGATATACTTGGACTTACTTCTTGAGATCTAAAGACAAAACACCTGAAGTTCTCATTGATTTCCTCAGACTTGTCCAAAGAGGACTTTCATGGTTCATGTCTAGAACAGTTAGAAAATGATTAGGCACGGAATTCTTGAATAAAACTCTTTGTGCATACTTTGAAACAGGAAGGTAAAAAACAGAGAAAGTTAACTGCTCAAACACCCTGAACAAAAGCGTTGTTTTTTTTTTTCGAAAGATGGCAACTGTACTCATGTTGAGGCTGCTCGAACAATGCTAAGCGCCGTTAAAGTTCCTTTGTTCTTCTGGGCTGAAGCAATTGCAACAACATGTTTTACACAGAACCGTTCACTCGTAATTCCTCGACATGAGAAAACACCTTACCACATCATCAATGGCCGGAAACCATCTGTTAAGTTCTTTTACATTTTTGGCTCTCTTTGCTACATCGTCAAAGATAGTGAAAATCTTGACAAAATGAAGGAAAAAGGTGATGCATGTATTTTTGTAGGGTATTCTACTCAGTCAAGAGCATATCAGCTATATAACAAGAGAACAAGAGTGATAGTCGAAACCATTCATGTTAATTTTGACGAATTGCCTCAGATGGCGTCAGATTACGTTAGTTCTGATCCCGTTCCACAATGTCTGACTACGGCACTTAAACATGACAATTTAAGTCCTGGTCCCTAAAGTCAAGAAAATGTTTCTCAAGCAACTGAGATTTCTGTAACAACGTTTTAGTAAAATGACGCTGGGATTTGCTATTTAGTTCCGATGTTCGATGAATTATCAATGGAGCTACTCAAGTTGTCATAAAGTCATCCGTTGCAACTTACTGCTGATGCTCATTATCAACGGTCAACAACACACAAACTCCATTACTTCAACACCGTTTGAGTAGATACAACCTCATTAAACATTCAAACAACACCTGAAACTACAAGTCAAGCACCACCTCAAGCACCAACTGTCACTGCTACTGAGAACATTAATCAAGCAGAAACTAATAAAGAAAATGCACAAGTTGAAGAAGATGAATTTATCAACATCTTTAGTACATCGGTACAAGAACGAGGGGATACATCGTCTCGTCATGTTGATTCGTCAAACATGCATACATTTTATCAATGACACCCTTATGAACATCATTGGACAAAAGATCATCTGTTAGAACAAGTGATTGGAAATCCTTCTCAATTAATTAGAACAAGACGTCAGCTAGAAACATATGGAGAGATGTGTATGTTCGCACTCACCGAGAGTCGAACCGAACCGAAAAACATCAAAGAAACCATGGCTAATTCTGCATGGATTGAAGCGATGCAGGAAGAACTTTACCAGTTTGATCGATTAGATGTATGGGAATTAGTCGACAGACCACTCGTAAAAAAATGTCATTAACATGAAGTGAATCTGGAAACAAACGTGATGAGGAAAAATACAGTAATTCGTAACAATGCTCATCTTGTCAGCTAAAGGATATGCTCAAACGCGAAGGAATTAATTTTTTCGAAGAGTCATTTGCTCCAGTTGACAGGTTGGAAGTTGTCCAGTTATTCGTTGCGTATGCTGCACACAAATCATTTCCAGATTTATAACAGATGGACGTCAAGACAACTTTTCTTTACGGACCTCTGAAGGAAGAAGTGTACGTAAACCAGCCAGATGGATTCGTAGACCCAAATCATCCTGACCAAGTCTACCGTCTCAAGAAGGCATTATATGTACTCAAAAAAGCTCCAAGAACATGGTATGATGAACTCTCCAACTTCCTGGTATCTAAAGGATTCCCAAAAGGTTATTTTCAATTCCAAATAGGTTCATTACAAACATGGGTGTAAGAAATATTGCTTTGTACAAATTTACGTTTTGATGACTCATTAGTTTTGGTTCTTAGTACCCATAAACTTTCAAAAAGGTTGAAAAACTAATCGTACAACATGTTTGAAATGTCTTTTTATTTTTTGGAAATTTTGGGGGTTTTTTTGGGGAAAAATTGTAAAATTATTTTATTGGATTTTAGATCACCCACATCCCTCGTGGTAATCTTTATAAATACAAGATAAGTATGCTTAAGAGATACTTAAAAAAGCATGGTTGACCGCTTGTGATAACATTGGTAATCAATGGCTATGAACACCTAGATGTTGACTTAGTGGAACTACCGATTGACAAACAAAAATAATCGTAGTATGGTCGGAGCACTCATTAGTACCTAACAGCAAGTAGACCAAATATTGTCCATGCAACATGTTATTGTGCGGGCTATCAAGCGAAACCGATGAGAAAACATCTCACTGTGGCAAGCGGAATCTTTGGTTACCTTAAAGATACCATTAACGTGGGACTCTGGTATTCGAAGGACACCGGTTTCAAACTAATTGCTTTTTTAGATTTGGATCACGCAGGCTGTCTTGATTTACGTAAAAGCACATCTGGTGGCATACAATTTCTAGGTGGTGATAAGTTAGTCAGCTGGTCATCCAAGTACGTAGGACTGCACTTCAATGTCTTCAGCAGAAGCCGAAGTATGTGTCTTTATCTGCGGCTGCGCTCGAAGTTCTACTTGCGTAAGAACTCAGCTTCACTGATTTGGGCTTTCACTTGATAAAATACCTATGTATTGTGAATCAAAGGCAGCCATAGTCATCTGTGCAATCCAGGTTCAATCATTCACGTAACCAAGCACATCGATGTAGTATCACTTCTAAGGACATGTTGAAAAGGGTATTATTGAATTATTATTTGTCAGAACTGAATACCAGTTAACCGACCTGTTTACTAAAGCCTTACCCGAAGATAGGTTTAAGTATCTCGTCAGACGACTCGGTTATGAGATGCTTGACTCCAGAAGAAACTAGAGGTTCTGGCAACACGAATCGGCTTGATCCTATGCAAACATTTTGAATTTTGTAAATATTTGTCTTTTTCTTATTATTTTGATTTAAAATATTTTTTGAATAATAATACAAAATATAAAACAAACAAAAAAGAAAATTAGAAAAATATAAAATCTATAAAAACAAAATATAAAATCAGAAAATTTCAAAAAATACCAAAAAGAATCTCATCGACATGTCTTTTGGAATCAATAACATTTACGTACCTAGAAATATCGATTAACATTGACACGGGCGTGTAAATGAAGTTCGAGCAAGAGTTTCAAACGCTTTCAAAAAATATTATTTCTAATTTTTTCTATGAACTTATTGTACATTTCAGTGCATAACTCGGACCCGGATTTAAAAGGGAAGTGTACGTTTCAGTGCGCTTACTCTTTAAATAGAAGAGAAGTCTTCTATCACGTGTTTTCTAAAACCGTTGAACACAATTTTCAAAAAGAACTTTCAATGTCAAATTGCCCACAATATAATTTGTGGTATCTTTCCATAAAAAGTGGTATTTGTTAAAATTGTGTGTTCAACACTCCCTTCCTCAAATAAAATTTCAAAAGTGTGGTACTTACAATGTCATTTTATGTGGATTAATTTCTAAGGGGGAGCTTTTAAAAAACAAAGCCTTTTAATGTTTTGGGTACATCTCATATATGTCAATTTTATGTATCCAAACACATTTCGTGAAATTAAAATGTGGAAATTATAATGTCAAATAATAATATACATTGTTCACTAAGGTATCTCACTCCGTCTTCAACATTTTGTGGTGTCATATTAATTTTTCATTCCAATGTCAAGTTTTAATAAATATTGGTATCCCACATATACTGTTGAAGGGGAGCTATCAGGAAAATAAATTCATGCAATATCGTGGTATAATTTTTCTCCCCATGGAATTTTTCATATCATAAATTTTAATCAATTGGTCTTTTAAATACTAAATGTTTTATTATTTAAAATAAGGGGAGAAAATGTGATTAAAATGTGATATAGAAGAATGTGATCTCTAAGACTATAAGTGCAACTCTTTCCTTCATGTGCAAAACAATTTCAAATCTCGGTGCACATGTGTAGGGGGGGTATTTCAAAATGTCAGAAAAAGGTATTTATGGTTCGATCTCCTACCATACAAACCAATTAATTTCACGATGTCAATGAAGTATATGGTGGTTTAATGGTTAGGTATAAGTCCTATGATCCAATCAGAATCGAGGAATCTACCAAGGACAATACATTGTTAGAATATCAAGTCCTTAGGTTGATTGAAACGAGAATGAGTATAGAGAAGAATGCCGGAATAAGATTGAGCTTACATTGGAAACATCACAACAAGTTTGTTAGTAATGACGTCTTAGTAAGCTTAAGGGGTGACTCTGAAGGAATTAAAAATGAAATGTATGGATTAAGGTGTGATACAAAGCGCCCTCCAAATAACCTTAGGCAGGAAAACCGGGTCAATACATAATCTAACCAAAATCAAAAAGATGTTTGGTGATATTAAAGGAAGACGTCATTGTACCCAGTGATGCAATGACACAACCCTTCTCCCAGCCATCGAGTTTCTCTCAAAAGACCATTGTCTCATTTGTCTCGGACGGTAGGATAGACCCGTTATCTTTTAAAATATCACTATAAGATTGTGATATTCGTATAGGTGGCTGTCTGCTCCAGCCTACCCTGTTTACAAAAAACCAAAGTGCAAAAAAATCGGTCTAGAGCCAGAAGAGATCAAATTATAAATCTCATTAGGACACAATGCCAAAATACACTTGTTGAACATCATAAAGTTCACAAGATATACTAAAGAGTCCTACGTATTATCCTTGAGATCTTTGACAGAACATCGAGTGCTATTAAGATTCACGTGTAAGATGGAAATACTGCTTGAGCAACATCAAACAAGCTCTTGGTAGGTGAACTTGTAGATTTATATGAATCAAAACTTGTGTTTAACTGGAAAAGAAACGATGTTGCGGATTCTATGGACATCAAGCTTGTTCATGTTAAAAATGAATGTGAACTTAATATAAAGATAGTTTCTATCTGTTTCACTTTACCGTGTTGTTCGCTTTGAGACGCTCCTTACGTCACGAGAACGGATTAGTACAGTTTGCGAAACCCTGTCAAGAATGATTATATAAATTCTATCTGATATACCAATTATACGGGGAAACTTGGTTGTTGCAACCGTATTCGGTGTGTGAAGTGACACAAGACTACTTTCGTCCATATCTGTGTTTTATACTAGCCTTTTAAATGTAGATTCAAACGTCGGTGTTGCAATCATGTACCAACGAAGTCGGATTCATTACCACATACTCATACTCAAGCTTTCAAAGTCAATTCATTCATTCATTAAAAGATTGTTGATCCATAAACTTCTCAGAGATCTTCAATATTAGTCAAATCAAGAACATATTTTTGGGAAGATTGTAAGCCTATATGTCATATAAAGTCAAATAAGGAAATGCAATACAGTATGAGTTTGTCGGTTCAAGAAGTACAAGTTGATCAAGAAAGTCAAATCAAGTGATTCAAGTCAAATAGATAATGCAAGATTGAAAGATCTCAAAGAACTACAAAGTCAAATGATAAAGGTTCAAGATCAAGATCCTAGATGACTGAAGCGAAACAAAAGCCATCTCAAACAAGCAAGTCTCAGACCGACTCGATTAAATCAAGGCAAAACATAAAGTAAAAGTCATATCTTTCAAAAATCGGGGGAGACAATGATAAACAGGACAAACCTCTCCTATATGAATGTTATCGGTGTACAAGATCGTCAACATAGAAGATCAAGTCCTTCAATCCTAAAAGAACGACTTTAATAATGACTCAATAGTGGAGGAGTTGAAGAAGAGACTCTAACCATTTGTGGTAATATTGTTAGCCTTAATTTTATATAAGTCGAACAAGAATATTATCGGTCTTATTAGTCGTAATTAGTCTTGTTAAGTAATAGGCTAGTCGGGTTCAACGGGCTTGGATTGTAATCTAATATTGTTCGTGTTTCGGGCTCAAAGCCCAAGACAAGCTAAGCCCGACCCAAGTTAAAAGCCCATACGCCACTTAGTGGGTTAAGGGTATAAATAGGACCCTCTTCACACATGGAGAGGGTGTTGGTTACCATTTCTTACACTTATGTGTGTGTGTAATCTTCCACTCTCTATTTTCTCTCTCTAATAAATCTTCCATTTTCCCTTTCTCTCTTTCTAGCTTATTGCTTATTGTTATGGCTTATTTTTGTCATATGGGTTAAGTTTTGGGATAACACTTTGATTACCAATCTTGCTTTGTACTTGTCAATGGTGCCATCGGCTTTCATCTTCTTCTTGAAGATCCATTTATAGCCTAGTGGTTTACAACACAAAAGTAAATCCACGAGCTCCCAAGTATGATTTTGTAAAATAGAATCTATTTTACTATAAATGTCTTCGTTCCATTGAGCCATTCCGAGAAAGTTACTGCTTCTCGATAAGAAGTAGGTTTGTTTTCTACCATAAAAGAAACACAATCGGGTCCAAACGATTTCTCGATTCTTGCCCTTTTGCTTCTGCCTAGGTATAACCACTTTTCTTCTTGGGTTGTTCTTGTCTCTCATCTTGGAGGATCATTATAACTCGTTGTCTATGATCTTGGACAACTTCATCATCAAATTCTAGAGGATCTTCCATATTTCCTTCGTTAAAATGGAAATGTATAATTTCAAAGCAAGGAAGCCATCTTCTTTAGTCTCTTATCGTATACTTGTGTGATCAACATACATTAAAAAAAACCATAAGCACTACTGTTAATGTAGCATAGATCTAAGAAATGCAAATTACATTAGTTTCAGGTCAAATCTTTTGAACCTTAGGGTTTAATACAAATATCTTGGCTAGATATCCCCCCATATTTGTAAATAATTATAAGATAGTCTTCTTTTCGTCCATAGTTCATAAGAACTATCTTGTTTTCTTTACAAGGGATCTTATCTAAAAGATAAGTAGCTGATATAATCGCATTCCCCCCACATACCATAGTCTGAACACCAGGACTTAAGAACAACCGGTATCTAACCATATCTTCTAATGCACGGTTCTTTTTTTACAACAATTCTCTTGTTGGAGTATCAAGAGCAATAAATTTGTGTCTTTTTCTAAGTTTAGCACATAAATTTAGAATTGGGAACACATATTCACCACTGATGTGACTTCGAACCACCTTGTTTTCGATAATAAGTTGATTCTCAACTTATATATATAGAACAAAGTTATCTAATAAAATAACAACTTATGTTTTAAGAGATTTGTTTCAAAGTAAATCTACTTGGTTCCAATGAATCTAAATTCATCATGATTTGCAATCATGTTAGTAACTGGCGCACCAATTACATTTTAACAAGATCTCAACTAGGGTCGACAACTCGTGTTATCATTAGTAAACTTGTCAATACAAAACAGTTAAGACTAGTTAAAAATAATTTCAGGTATTAAATAAACTAGACATGTTTATTTAAAACTTTTACCTAATTACGATTCAAAAGAAACTCAAATTGGTTTTCAATGAATCAAATAGGACCAGTTTAATAGAAAATCAATCTTGGTTTCAAAATAAACTGATCTGAATACCTGATAAGATCTACACGACAAACAGTTAAACTAAACTATTATAACCGGTTTTTAAGAAAATAAATCTTGATTTTTATAACACCTTTGTACTCGATATCTGCTTCTAAGAAATCTCAATCTGGTTTCAGGAATCAACTAGATCAGTTTAAAAGAAAATCAATCTTGGTTTCAAATTTTAACTGATTCGAACACTGCTTTTTAAAAATCGTTATTGATCTGTAAATTCCTAAATTGTTACATTAAAAATCTGTTTTTAAAACTGATTTCAAAAGAAAACTCACCTTATGGTTCGTAGGAATTAGTTTTATATTATAAAATCTTGTTAATAATAATTAATCGATTTAAACGCAAAGTGATTTTATTTCTGTTACACAGATCTGTTTTAAGACTGTTGGGAAACTTATTACACTTTTTATTAATAAATTAGCAATTAAAATACAATTAATAAATTAACAAAAAATAATTACACAAAAAATTAATTATACAGTCAGACAGGGGTAGAAGCAGATAAGAAAACACCTATATAACGATACATTAAAATAAAAGCAGTAAAGTTTGTGGGATCCGAGGCTCGTGTTTAACAACGATTCTCCCTTAAACACGATTCACCGTCTGTTTCCACCAGATGGTACAACGTCCAAGATGTATGTACAGCCGGACCTGACAAACTGCTAAAAACAATCACAGAAAGCAGTCGTAAAATTTTTTTATCGGAAAGGATGCTGGAACTTTGGTTTCTATGGAGCGCAATTTAGTTGTGTCTAAACGAAGGAGACTAGGCCTTATTTATAGTGAAAACGTTAGTATTGTTTTTTCAAGATAAATATATGGCCCAACCTTAAGCAAATCTTTTATTAACATAAAAAAGATTTGCATTATCTTTTAATGACAAAAAATTATTATGTACAAAACTTATTTGATAAGTTTATATTTTCCCTAAAATAGTTTTCCCAGTTTTTGTGTGTTTCACGTGTCCCACTTTGAGGAATGATATCTTATTCATATTATCTCATTTTGGACATAAATATATATAAAATATACTATTTTTCCAACATATAATTGGTATGCGCATATATGCGTATAATGAATCGTTAAGTTAAGTACATTAAATTAGATAATTTATTTATTGGATGATGTGCTGCCGTTGTATGGTATATTTAAGATGATTTAAGTTTTAAATTTATATTTTGCCGACTAAACAAAAAACAAATTTTTCAACGGGCAAAGTGTACTCTGATGGTTAGTAGTATGAGGTAAGTAAGGCGTGTCGAACACTTTAAAGCGAGGTTAATCTATCAAATTTGATTAACTACTTGGTTATCCTATCTATGTTGATTCTATTTTATCCTATTCCTATGTTTAAAAACCTATGTTAGTCTAAATCTAATTCTAACGGGGAAAATGGGATGGTTTTTTCAGCCTGAGAGACTGGCACGGTTTTGGTTGGTGTCTATCAAGCACTTTTACCCATGCAAGTATTTAAAAAAGATGAAAAAGCGGTCAAACTTTATATAAGGAAAACTATATTATCACAATTATTATTCCGATTAGAAACGTTGGTATGTTTATTAAGTGCCTAATGATTTCTTCTCACGTTTGTGGCATATAATTCTAAGACTTAGGCGTTACATATCCTAAGGCCTAGACAATATTCTGTCACAATTCAAAGATATTCGCATTAAGCTTCCGTATTTGTCGATTATAATCTATCTTAGGATTAAAGCAATGGTGAGTCTTGTTAAATCATAGCTCATAAAGTCTTAACCCAACTTACCGATTTAATGGCATTTATACAATAGTAGCTACTTGTCCAAACTATCCATGGGAATAAGAATGTTACTTATTGAATTATCTAGGTTCATGATATTGAACTGTTCAATTAAAACCATTGGCCTATATGCAATTAAGTAGTTAAGCACGAAGTGTATACTAGACTTCGTACTTAGAAGGACTATTTTTTGTGTAACTATGATTCTAGATGTAATAAATTACTCTTTGGAAGCTATTCCCAGACTCTAGATCCTGCTTGGACTGCTTCACTAGTTTAGCGGTTGAATGAAGCGTGCATACAATAACGCGCGTAACACAAGTATACATTGATAAACAAAACAGGCACTCAACCAATAAATCAAGAATCGAGTAAAACCATGTATAAACAATTTTACCAAACAATTCCATGTTCTTCATAATACACTGGCTATAATACCTGAAGGTATTAGCCTTAAACGTCATATTAAACTACATGAGCAATTATTTAGCCAAGGTAAACTAACCGAGGTTAACGATATGATACCAAAAAACCTGAATGATTACTAAAAGTGCATATGGAAATTACACAATGTCTTTCTATGGAAATGAATACGTTGCACAACCTTTCTACTCTTTTTCTCCACTAAAATTCAACTTTTGTTGGTTTAAGGTATCGAGAATATGATTTAGCACATTAAAAAACTCTGTTTTTGAGTTTTGCTATTTATATGTCTGGAAGTCGGTAAGATACGGCGGTCCAAGAGTTGGAACAGCGTATTGGGGGATTTTTAGTGGTAGATCAACCACGCTTGATATCTTCCAGAATATTATATTGATTCCATATCTTGAATACGGCGTATTGAGTCCTTTGGATATGACGTATTGATCTTGATTCCTGAGTGGTCTTTGGTGAGTGCAGGCACGGATACGCCGTATCTTCCTTGATGGATACGGCGTATTGGTCTTCAGAATAGTAATCTTCAAAATATATTCATTTAAGCTACAAAATGTGCGCCTTTTGCTAACTTTCACCAATTACTCCATAATTAGTGTAATTCTCATATATAAACGATTAAGTAACAATTCTTTGCAATAACTATACAAAATGGTTTAATAACATGGGATAGATGATGCTATAAAATAGACGTTATTTGATGTTATCAAATATCCCTCCACTTGAATCCTACTTGTCCTCAAGTAGCCTTTAGAAGTTTATAAAAATGTATCCCTAAGGATGTTTTCTGTTAAAGCATTTATTTGATCTATTACAAGTACACAACCAAACACCTCACGAAATAGGAAGATAAAAACACTCAAATCACTCAACTAATCTATGTGGTAACATGTAACTAATTCGCTCAATTGCTCGGTCGTGACGAGTATTCTATCATAAGCTTGGCAAAGATACACATCTCCACCGCTAAAGCTAAGGAGTAACAAGTTTATAAAGGTAAATATGGGTTTTTGTATGGAAAGGCGTACAGTTTGATCATTCTACAATCTTTTACCAAAAGTACCACTCCAACAATGCAGTTGAAGCACACATACACACCCGGAACGCCGGGATAGACATGTGTCTTCAATCACATCCGCATTCGAATTTAACCAACGGTTAGGATGAAGAATGATATAGGGTAGGATCCTATCTTACTTTCACAAAAGTTGTAAACCAACGAGGCCAGCTAAGACATGCATTACATTGGCCGTAACGAACAGAATAGACAAGCACCCGGCTTCGAACATGTCCTCATTCGCTGTAATAAATAACGGCTAATCATCAGGTGGAGAGGGAAAGTTTAATGGTAGTTAAATAAAAATCAAGAAAAAATAGATTAAGACTTAAGATACAAGTTGCTAGACACTTATTTCCCGACTGTTACCATGATAAAGATACAACTATTTACAAAGTCTTGATTATCGATCAAAAACAACAACCTAAGTTGGCGTTCCCATAACGGTCAACTTCCCAATCTTCCCAAACTTTTACATACTCTACAAGGAAAGTGGTGATATCTTCCACTTTGTACAATACTCTACATCGTTGATTTTTTAGAACGTTTATAAAAGAAATAATCGATCCTTGTGTATTTCCTTCGGTAATCCTTCTGCGAACGATTATCTTCAAACTTTCTATCATTTTGTATTGTTCTCATATTTTTCTTTTTGTGACAACTAAACTATCAATCTCGCGTGGTAGATTTCACCATCTTCACGATCATAATAATTTCTGGATAGTTTAACTTGATAGTTCCTTGTCTTCAGATATCACTATTAATTGTGATGACAGTAAATCAAATGAGCTTTGTCTACTAATATTACATTACCATTTGCAATATGAGCAAATTTCAAAACCCGCACTATAGATAGAAAATGACACAAGACTTTGAAATACATACTTTACACTTAAGCGACTAGCCACTATAAATTAAACTTAATTTATCAGGGTAGGTTAAGGTGTAAAGGTGTAACGAAACAAATAGTTGGTGTAATTCCAAACAAATAGTTGGTGTAATTCTTAAAGGATTGGCTCTACGGGTTGTTCTAGTGGATCTTCACTCTAAAGATGAGAGTGAAAAAGGGTTTAAACGGGAGGTTAACTAACCGGTGTAGTTAGTTAATAAGCAACATGTAAAGGAGATTTGGGTGTAATCCTAAAATTTACCAATTTAAACAAGTTACTCCATCTAAATCCATAGTACTCATCATTGTGGTCTCGAGTGATATACCAAGCCAAGTTCTAAAGTCTACAACATCACCGGCACACTCATATTTTATGGAATTTGGGTAAACATTTAGAAATGGATAGGCTAAATCCTCACAATATCTAACAAGGGTTGTTGTGTGCGGGTTATGTAACATGTAATTTCACAAAAGTATGCTTGAAAAAAAAAATTGAGCATAATTTAAGCATTTTAGTGTGAAAAATAGGACAAGTAAACATTCTAATTCTATCCATCCACTTGAATTATACAACGTCCTCGTTGTATATATAAAACATTAAATACAAGAATTTAAAAAGAATTAGAATGAGAAACTCCCCTGATATTTGCTCGGTAGATTCTCTAAGTTGCGTTTATGAGCAAGATTGTGTGCTGGAAAAGTGTCTGAATCCTAACACAAACAACACACACATAGAATTCCAGAAAATATGCATTCCACCAACTTCGTTGATATTTCTTTTACGAGGTCATGTATAAAATATAAGAAAAACATGTGCATTCCTATCTTGGTACCTACGGTTAATTTAAACTAAACTAAACAAACTAAATACGAGTCAGTTTTGGTGGTGGACACGGCGTATCAGTTTAGTGAGTATGCCGTATTCCAGAACTGACAATAATTTTTTTAAAGTGCAATAATAAAAGACCTGTAACGTCTAACAATTATATACGCCGTATGTTATGGATGGATAACGGCTTTTGGTATTGCTGGGATGTCTTACTCGATCATTAAGTAATGATCATGCCGGGGGTGTCGCGCGGGAAGCACGTTTGTTTTCAGCGAATTTTTATGTTTGACTTTTAGTCATGCTTCCTTTTCACTCTTTCTCAGGCAATGCGAATGTGCTCGGTGTATGACCATGCGTCCCATCTGTCGCTTCATCTCGTTGGTAGGGGGGCCTAGATTCAAAAATCCTTTGTAGAACCCCTTAAGCTTTTGATATGCATGCGAGATTCCATTCTCCTTATCCACTTCACTTACCTTCAATAATGGTGGGATTTTGTTGCATTGCTCATTAGTGTGGTTTTTAAACCTCGGATGTGATCGCACCATTTGGTAAGTTACTTCATCATCACCATTGTAAATGGTAATCCTTCCTTCGAATAATTTTGTTTTAATTCCAACTTCTCTTAAGAATGGTTCCCTAAAAATAACATCGCCCATTCCTTCATCACGATAAGCATCCATATCCTCTAAAACCGCAAAGTCAGTCATAACAGAAAAGGTTCTAACAAAAATAGGCACATTTATTAAGGCTCCTACAACATTATTCCCTTTGTACACCATCTTATCTTTCATTATTGAATTATGAAACTTTTTAGACATCACATTAACATACAATAATGGGAAAAAGTTAGTGTAAGTAAATTCAAATCCTATCATGCATGAAAACTTTAAATTGTGAGCATAATCTATATGGATTTTCTTATCATCGTCGCAATAACTAGGGTAATCATTAATTCTAGTATCAAGATCTTCATCCCTAGTTCTAAACTCATCAATTACCTCACCTTCCTTAAGTGTGGGCATTAAATCATCACCTTGATTTCTTCTAAGCTTAAATGGTTCATTTAGATAATTTAATTCAATGTAATCTTCCAAGAAAGGGTCTAATGATCTATTCAACACCAAAGTCTCTCCTATAAGTCTAGCTTCTAAATCAAGTTCCATTCTTTCTCTCAAACTTATCATGTAGACACTTTTAATTATACTACTAGCAAGTTTAACACTTTTGAAAATAATATTTTCTTCCCCAACCCTTAAAGTAATCTTTCTTTTATAAACATCAATCTTAGCACGGGCGGTAGACAAGAATGGTCTTCCTAGGATCAAGGGTACTTTGATATCCTCGGGCATATCAAGAATTATAAAGTCTACTGGGAAAGTAAATTTACCAATTCCTACTAGTACGTTTTCAACAATTCCTTTTGGATATTTCACTGTCCTATCTGCCAATTACACTTTCAAACACTAGTGTGGAGGCTATGTCGCCTAATCCTAAATTAAGGTAGGTCTGAGAGAGGCATATCCTAACGCTAGCTCCTAAGTCATACTAGGGCATTGTCAAAAACAAACATCATTTTTAAGCATGTAAATTGAAACTCCCTAGGCCTTTCTCCTTTTGGGTATGACGTTATTGTATATGAAGCTCCTTTAACTTCCGTGAATTTGTTCATAGTTCCCCTTTCTTTACTTCACCAGTAATGATTATCCAAACGTACTTGGAATAGGAATTCATCATTTTCCTTGAATCTGTACATAATGTAGGTTTGTCACAGTGGATACGCATATTGGGGATGATCCAAGATGGCGTATCGAAGTGCGAATCAGCTTACAATAGTGGTTGGAAATTGACTTGAATTGATCTCTCGGGTTTGATGTGAGTTTTTTGAATTCTTGGTGGCTTCCAAATCCTCTTTCCTGTAGTACCTTGCTCATTTGCCCGATTTGAATTTCTAAAGTTTTAATTAATGCTCCTTGGTTCCTTATGGCGGCATCTGTCGAAGCTCGGATTTCTTTGATCAAGTTAGAGTTTTCTTCCTATCTCTTTGCTGATTCACTCATGAATTTGCTCAGGGTATCTTCCATAGATTGCCTCCGTTCTTGATATGAAGGATTTGCGTTGTTCCTTTGATAGTACCCTGGAGCTGTTGCTCGATATCCCCCTCCTTGAAAAGGTCCACCAAATTGCGTATAGTAAGATTCTTCTAGGGTTTTCCCTTCTTCTTTTTGTGGGAAATCTTTGGTGTAATGGGGTCCTTTACATTGTTCGCATCCAACTTGAGCATCATAAACTTTTTCATTCACCTTCTTGATCTCCATTCCTAGATTGTTTAGTTGTGCTTGTATAGTAGCCAGTCCGTCAGAAGTCTTAGTACTTCTTCCTCCAGATGTTCCATTATGCCATTTTTGAGAGTATTCAGCCATTTCTTAGATGGCCTTTTTAGCATCTTCAGCAGTCTTAGTAGGAATGGCACCTCTTGAGTCAATAATTGGTCATGTCGGAATATCCAACCCATTGTAGAACAGACTAACCTCCTGCATCTCAGTCAAATAGTGTTGAGGACACTTCATCAAGAGTTCTTTAAAGAGCTCCCATGCTTGAAAAAGGGTTTCATGAGGCTCTTGCTGAAAGTTATTTATTTCCTCTATTTTCTTCGCAGTTCGACAAGGTGGACAATATTTGTTTAAAAACTTAGTTTTAAGATCTTTCCAAGTTTTGATGGAACCAGTTAGTTCGTTTCTTAGCCAACGACTTGCGGCTCCAGTTAAGGATATAGGGAAGACTCGGAGCATTAGTTGATCCACAATGATGTTAGGAACATGTAATAAGTCAACTATTTCAAGAACTTTCTCAATGTGTTCATTTGTATCCTCATTATTCGAACCACTAAATGTGCTTTCTCGAAGCTCTTAGAAATTGTTCCTTTCAGTTCAAATTGATCTTTGTTATATCTTTTAGGCCCTAGCAAACTCCAGATCCATTGTCCGTGTGGGTCCTGGATCATGTTATTTCTTCCATTGTTTCGCCATCTGCTTCTGCTTCTTCTTCCTCCCGAGAATTATTGGTCAGAATTAGATTAAATCATGCTATTCTAAATCGTCAAGACTTAAAGTCTTGAAGTGTCTCCTTGATGATCGAAATTCTCGTTTAGGTTCTTTGTAAGGTGTAAATAGTTCGTTCGTAGAACTTCCTTGTTCATGCACTTCCATGAAAACGGATTTAAATTAGTAGATTTTGTCCCGAAGGAAGGTAAAAAAAATTTTGCACGAAAATTAATTATTTCAGTTTCTGTTTCAGACGATCGATACACCGTATCTAATGGAAGTGGATACGCCATATTAATCTGTTAGGATGAATACGCAGTATTGGACAGAGAACTGGATACTCCGTATCCGATAGAAGTGGATACGCCGTATTCAACTGTCGACCAGAATAGTATATTTAAGATAAACAATTAAATGCACAAACAGTTAAACACACAAATATATACAAGCAAACAATTAAATACAAATATTACAAAATATACAAGAATATACACTAATCCTACATGTTAGATCTAATCTAATGTTAAAAACCAAAATATCAAATAAAAATCAAGATTAATTTTCACTCCCCGGCAATGGCGCCAAAAACTTAATGTGCTGTCGTTGTATGGTATATTTAATACGATTCAAGTTTTAAATTTATATTTTGCCGACTAAACCAAAAACAACACTTTGACGGGCAGTGTACCTGATCGGTAGTAGTTTCGTGGTTAGTAGGGTGTCGAACACTTGAAGAGAGGTTAAATCTATCAATTTAATTAATATCTTGGTTATCTAATCTATGTTAATTCTATTCTATCTTAATCCTATGTTAAACCTATGTCAGTCTAAATCCTAATTCTAACGGGAAAATGAGGGTTTTCAGCCTGAGAGACTGGTACGGTTTGGTTGGTGTCTATAATCAATCCAAGGCACTTTTACCCAGCAAGCTAATTAACAAAAGATGAAAGAACGGTCGAACCTTATATAAGAAAACTATATTAACCATTATTAATCTGATTAGAAAGTTGGTTTGTTTATTAAGTGCAATGATTTCTTCTCTCGAGGTGGCATATCATTCTTAAGACTTAGGCGTTACATCATCCTAAGACCTAGACACATTAATTCTGTCATAATTAAAGCATCCGCATAAAGCATCCTTATTTGCTGATTATAATCTATCTTAGGGATTAAAGCAATGGTGATCTTGTTAAACCCTAGCTCATAAAGACTTTACCCACTTACCGCTTAATGGCAATTTATACACTAGTAGTCCACTTGTCCAACTATCCAATGGAATCAAAACGTTACTTGTTGAATTATCTAGGTCACCTGCTAGTCAATACGATCAATAAACCATTGGCAATATCCAATTAACTAGTTAAGCCCGAAGCGTATCCTAGACACAAACTTAGAAGGACAATATTTATGTAACTATAATTCTAGATGTATAAATTACTATATGGAAAGCTATTCCAGACTCTAGATCTACTTGGTCCGCTTCACTAGATCCAGTTGAATGACAGGTCGCATACAAGAGCGCGTAAACAAGTATAAATTGATAAAAATAAACAAGCATATAACGATAAATCAAGAAATTAAGATAAACGAATACCAAACATTCAGATCTTCATAATAATGGTTAATACCCGAAGGTATTAGCCTTCAAACGTCATAATAAATACAAGAGCAATTCTTTAGCCAAGGTAAACTAGCCGAGTTAACGAATGATACCAAAAATTAAACAATTACTAAAGTATATGGAATTACATGATGTCTTCTATGGAATTGATAACGTTTCTCGACCTCTTCTGCTCTTTTTCTCCTCTAAAAATTGACTTTTATGGTTTAGGTATCGAGAATAAGATTTAGCACACTAAAAACATATTTGTGAGTTTTCTATTTATAAGCTCTGGAAGTCGGTTAGATACGGCATATCCAAGTGTTGGATACGGTATATTAGGGATTTCTTGGAGTAGGGACCACGCTTGATATTTTCCAGAATATTACATTGATTCCATACTTTAAATATGACGTATTGAGTCTCTTTGGATATGGCGTATTGAGCTTATTCCTCTGTGATCTTTGGTGAGTGCAGGCACGGATACGCCGTATCTTCCTTGATAGATACGATGTATTGGTCTTCAGAATAGTAATCTTCAAAATATCTTCATTTAAGCTCCAGAATGCGCGCCTTTTGCTATCTTTCACCAATTACTCCATAATTACTGCAATTCTCAAATATAAACGATTAAGTAACAATTCTTTGCAATAACTATACAAAATGGGTTAATAACATGGGATAAATGATGCTATAAAATAGACGTTATTTGATGTCATCAAATATCCCCCTACTTGAATCCTACTTGTCATTAAAGTAGCCTTTAGAAGTTTGTAAAAATGTATCCCTAAGGATATTTTCCGTTAAAGCATTTATTTGATCTATTACAAGTTCACGACCAAACACCTCACGAAATAGGAAGATGAAAATACTCAAATCACTCAACTAATCTATATGGTAACATGTAACTAATTCGCTCAATTGCTCGGTCGTGACGAGTATTCTATCATAAGCTTGGCAAGGATACACATCTCCACCACTAAAGCCAAGGAGTAACAAGTTTATAAAGGTAAATATGGGTTTTTGTATGGAAAGGCTTACGGTTGATCATTCTACAATCTTTCACCAGAAGTACCACTCCAACAAGGCAGCTGAAGCACACATACATGGCCGTAACGACGGAATAGACATGTGTGTTTGATCACATCCTCATTCGAATTTAACCAACGGTTAGGATGAAGAATGATATAGGGTAGGAACCTTCTAACTTTCACCAAAAGTCGTAAACCAACGAGGCAGCTAAGACATGCATACATGGCCATAATGATGGAATAGACATGCACGCTCGAACAAGTCCTCATTCGCGTAAAACCAGCAGCTAATCATTAGGTGAGAGGGAAGTAAATTGTTGTTAAATAAAAATCAAGAAACAAATAGATTAAGACTTAAGATACAAGTTGCTAGACACTTTTTCCTGACCGTTACCATGATTAAGACACAACTATTTACAATGTCTTGATCATAGATAAAAAATAACAACCTAAGTTGGCGTTCCCGTAACGATCAACTTCCCAATCATCCAAAAACTTTACATACTCTACAAGGTAAGTGGAAATATCTTCCACTTTGTACAATAAGTTACATCGTTGATTTTTTTAGACGTATCAACGAATAATCGATCCTTCATGTAATTCCTTTGGTAATGCTCTTTGCAAAACGATTATCTTCAAACTTTCTTTCTCTCCCTTTTTGCATTTTTTCTCATTTTTTTGATTTTTTTAAACGATTCTTCAAATCTCGGTGTAGTTTCATCATCTTCATGATCATAATAATTCTGGATAATTTCTTCGATAGTTCCTTCGCTCTTCGGATTCACCAATAATTGTGACAGTAGTAAAATCACATGAGTTTTGACTACTAATATACATTCCCATTTGCAATATGCAAATTTCCAACTGCACCTAAGATAGAAAATGACACAAGACTCGGGAAATACAAACTTTACACTTTAAGCAACTAGCAACTGTAAATTAAACTTAATCTAACAGGGTAGGTTAAGGTGTAAGGGTGTAACAAAACAAATAGTTGGTGTAATTCCTAAAGGATTGGCTCTACGGGTTGTTCTAATGGATCATCACTCTAAAGATGAGAGTGGAAAAGGGTTTAAACGGGGAGGTTAACTAACCGGTGTAGTTAGTTAATAAGCAACATGTAAAGGTGATTTGGGTGTAATCTTAAAATTTACCAATTTAAACAAGTTACTCCATCTAAATCCATAGTACTTATTACTGTGGTCTCGAGTGATATACCAAGCCAAGTTTTAAAGTCTACAACATCACCGACACACTCATATTTTGTGGAATTTGGGTAAACATTTAGAAACAGAAAGGCTAAATCCTTATAATATCTAACAAGGGTTATTGTGTGCGGGTTATGTATCAAGTAATTTCACAAAAGTATGCTTGAATTTTTTTAAATTTAAGCATAATTTAAGTATTTTAATATGAAAATTAGGACAAGTAAACATTCTAATTCCATTCCCCCACTTAAACTATACAACTTCCTCGTTGTATATACAAAACATTAAATACGGGAATTTAAAAAGAATGAATGAGAAACTCCAATGATATTTGCTCGGTAGATTCTTCAAGTTGTGTTTATGAGCGAGATTGTGTGCTGGAAAAGCGTCTGAATCCTAGCATGACATCAACCACACATAAGATTCCAGATAATATATTGGTATGTGCTTAATTACACATACCTTTTTCCATTAAAAACGAGCCTAAATGACCAAAAACAGACAAAAAATGCCAAATATGTGTTTGTTTTGCATTTGTATTGTGCAGGAAACGGATATTCAGAAAAGGACGAAAAATAAAGCCAAAAACGACAAAACTAAGCACGGAATGGAAAAGTGTGAAAAGACGAAGCAAAATCAAAGCCAAAGAGTCAATCAAGCCAAAAAGTCAACAGAAAAGTCAAAGTCAAAGTCAACCCCGACAGAGTCAAAGTCAACTCAGAGAGACTGAAGCAGAAAATACAACTTGAGGGACCACAAATGCCAAATCCCTAAGTTGTTGCAAGGATAAAAAGACTACAAGGGTTGAATTTGCATTTTACTTAAAATACAAGTAGAGGGGGGCAAAACTGCCAAACCCCCATACTTGTATTGACACAAGGACTGACTTTGTAATGATCATATATGAGTTGAGGGGGCATTCCTGCCAAACCCTCAAACTCATTCACCACAAGGACGAAATTTGCAAAGCACCATATAACCATGAGGGACTAAAGTTGCCAAACGCCCAAACCCTTCCCTGTCTTGTTTATAACACATTTTCCTGCCCAAAAGCTCTAAACACCCAGTACCGCAAGTTCTACGGGTGTTCTCAACCTCTTTTACCTTGCAACCAAATTAAACCTGGATAAACCTCACCCTCACCTCACTAAAACCCCTCAGCCTATAAGATTGCCAGTTGGCAAATCCACCACTCCCCAAGCTTAATTTCGATGGCTTGATGACTTCAAAAGATGTCACAAGTTGATTCTGGATGGCTGGTGATACGCCATTTTGGAAGACTTATCCCACAACAAAATACACCTTTGAAGTCTCTCACAAAGAAAGCACAGATGCATGACCAAGCAAAGAAGAATTCGGCTATAAATAGGACCATTTTGTAAGCCTTAAAGGCATCTGAGATATCTTAGCATAACTTAGCTTAATTTTTCTCTTTCATTGTCATTTATTTAAGTCATTTAAGCTTTTACTTTCAACTTTGTAATCAATTTCAAGTTTAAAGAGAATTTGAGGTATTTAAAGTTAAAAATCCAAACTTTTAATTCCAAGTCTTAACTTATTTAATTGGTTCAAATAGCTCTTAATATAGCTTATTTATAAGCTGTTTTATAAAGCCACCAAAAAAAGTTAATTAGTTAAGTAAAAATCAAAAAAATCACCCAAATAAATACCACAACTTATATTTATGAATGATAAGCAAAAAATGGAAGGGCTTATGGACAATACCAGCTTATCATTGATAAGCTGGAGATGTAGACAAAGCTTTCAACAGATTATTCACCTTTGTTTTGAGCAAAAGGGGTTTTGTAAGTTAATTTTCCTTCATTTAAGCTCATTTTCTGCATTAGCTTATTTTTCAGCTTAATTGTGCTTATTGCTTATTGGTATGAGCTTATTTAGGCTTAATTATTATGTATGACCTTCTGTCTTTGAAACCCTTGGCTTAAATTGCCTTAAATAAGCCTTAAAAAAGCCAAATCAAAAAATAAAGAGGTGTTTGGGACAAGGACTAAAATGGGTCATTTTGGCTCATGCATGGCTTAAGGTCTTTGGCCCATCTTTAGTCAGCTCAAAATAAGCTTTTAGTTTAAATTTTAAAAGTTTTTATAAGCTAGAACGCATTTTTGAGTGTTTTCCTAAGAGTAGTCTTAATTTCAGCTTTCAATTTCAGTTATAGCTTATTATACCTTAGGTTTTATATTATTGCCTTTTTAGTGCATACTCTAGTTTCATTTTGTAGTTATATTGCAGTAGTCAAGTGTGCCTAGTTAATCACTTGTTCAATTTGCATTTTGCCACATAAGTCTGTCGTTTACATCAGGGTTAAAAAACAGAAAATTAGTATTTTCAAGCAAAAAAATAAGCTAGATAGAAATAGAGTTAGGATCTTAAATACCTAGGATATGTTCTTTGTAGGTTACTAATCATCTATTTTAGCTTAATTTTCATTTTCAAAGCTTTTTGTTAGCTTATTTTGGATCTGCAAATAACACTTTCTCATTTTTCAAATCTGTCAAAACCATTTTATCTTTTCAAAAACTTTAAAACTCACACCATAGCTGCTGATTTTGGTCCATTTTAGGGTAGCTTTAGGTCATCTTAGGAGCTTATTTTCAGTATTTAACTTATTTAGGATTAGGGTAAGAAGGTTAGATAAAAGGTTTTCAAAGTTTTGCTTATTTCAGTAGATTATTTTAGGTCTAAAAGTGCTTACTTTCAGAAAAATCCAAAAAAATAGCAGTGTAGTCATTTGTGCTTATTGTGCTTATTTCAGTGGCTTATTTAAAAAAGTAAATAGGTGGGCTTATTAAGGACTCATTAGTGAGCTTATTTCCAAAAGCTTACTTTTCAGTTTGGCTTATTGGTGATTTTAGCTTATTTTCATTTTGGCTTATTTAGGGAAATTTTGGAGTTTACCACTTTTGATGCAAATTTGAGTTAAGTTAAAGTGTTTGTTTGGTAAAAAGCTTTTTGGAAATGGATTAAGCACATTATAAGCATTCCAAAACATCTTTCCTTTTTTGAATTTGGTCCTAATTTGAGCTTAAACTTAGCAAAATACCAAAAACCAAAATTTTATGCTTATTTCTGAGGCAGCAGCTATTAAGCCCTTTTTTGGCTTATTGAGTGCTTATTTTTATAAGGTGCCGTTGTTAAAGTTGCTTAAAAACCTGTCATGAACAACTTTCGTGTTTTCACTTTTGCTAAAATTGACTTTTGTTTTTGGACCCCTTTTGGGTCAGTTTTGCTTATTTGCTCATTAGTGCTTTTTAGTTGCTCATCTTGTGCTTATTACTGTCATTTTTGCTTATTAGGATGGCCTTAAGCCATTGATAGCTTATTTTGCTAGGTAAGTAGCTTATTCGAGCTTATTTGTTTGCAAACCGTTTGAGTATTAAGACATTAAGCATAATCTGTCCCTTTTAAGCCCAAATTCTAGCTTATTTATAAGCTTTCACAAAAAGTCATAGTTAAGAAAAAAGCTTATTTTCAAGTGCTTAAAAACTTTGTTAAGAAAAATTTTCAAAAAAATAAATAAAGGGGAAACTTGGAAGTCAGGGGTGAGCTAGGGCTCGAACCCCCGACCTCAACAAGCCTCTACCCTCTATAAACCAACACCTCTACCGCTGTGCTACAATAGCTCATCCGGTAGAGGTTTGTTGTGTTTAATATTTAAGGGTGTTTTGGGCTTTAAGCTTTCAGCCCACTTTTTGCTTATTACACAGCTTATTTGATAAGCTGTGTAAGTTTTTATATTTTTCATAGGACCTACATTCTTTAAGCTATTTTGTGTAATTTTTATAGAATTTTTTGTAAACGTTTAGTATTTTTTATAATTTATTTTGTTTAAAAACTTTAAAAAATCATAAAAAATAAAATAAAAGTCAGAAAAATATAAACTTTTTTAATATTTTTTTATTTTGTCATATAGTTTCTAGGAAAAATAGTTGTTTTCTTGTAGGGTCATTTTTACAAAATTTCACTTTTTAAAGAACGGGATTCGTTCCCGTTTTTGATTTGACTCGTTTTTGGTCCAAACGAACTCCGTTTTTAGTCTAGTTTTTTTTAAACTTCGTTTTTAGGTTTTATTTAATCGTTTTTTGCATATTTAACTAGTAGAAATAGAAAACCAAATATAACCTTGTCATATTCAAACATCAATCATCAATCCGTCATTCAATTTTCCATTCAAGCCTCGTTGGGACATAACGACCCGGGAAATCATACTTCCGGACACATATATATATTTTATTTGTGAATTTTGACTACTTGCCTTGGTCAAAGGCATTTGGTTGATAGTTTGCTTATATATTATATATATATATATTATTAAATGAATCATATATATTCCACCAACTTCATCGATATATCTTTCACGAGGTCCTGTAAAAAAAACAGGTGCATTCATATCTTGGTATCTACGGTTAATTTAAACTAAACTAAACAAACTAATTACGGGTCAGTCTGGTGAATACGGCGTATCAGGTTAGTGAATACGCCGTATTGCCATAACTGACAATAATATTTTTAAAGTGCAATAAAATAAAGACTGATAACGTCCAGACAATCAATACGTCGTATGGTATGAAGATGATTCGCTGTATTGATGTCTGGGAAGACAGACTCGATAACAAAATTAAATAACAATCCGAGTTGTCTCCCGGGAAGCACTTTTGTTTACAGCGAAGTCTTTAAGTTAGACTTTTCTTTAGCTTCTCTTTATTTGGTGCGCGTTACCTTCCATCGTTCGTCCTTTTATGAAAAATATCTTGATAGATTTTAGGCATATTATCTTCATTTCTCTCCCAAATATCATATTCATAACTTCTTATAGCAATATATTCTTCATTGGGTCCAAGCGAGTATTGAATGGCTTCAAACTTTTCTGCTTTGCACCTTCTTTTGTTAGGTAGCTCATTGATAAAATTAGATGCATTGCTATATTTGCGCTTTGTTAGACTTTGTTTTTCAATCTCCCGTACTTCATAGGCTTTGAAGAATGAATCAGTAGCAATGTTGGACGGGTTTTTATATTTAGATTCCTTCAATTCATCGCAAAAACTGAACGATTACTAAATTATATGGAATTGCACGATGTCTTCTATGGAATTGATAACGTTGCTCGACCTCTTCTACTCTTTTTCTCCTTTGAAAATTGACTTTTATGGTTTAGGTATAGAGAATATGATTTAGCACAGTGAAAACTTGTTTTTTGAGTTTTCTATTTATAAGGTCTGGAAGTCAATTGGATATGGCGTATCCTAGTGTTGGATACGGCGTATTGGGGATTTCTTAGAGTAGGGACCACGCTTGATATCTTCTAGAATATTACATTGATTCCATACTTTGAATACGGCGTATTGAGCTTATTCCTCTATGGTCTTTGGTGAGTGCAGGCACGGATACGCCGTATCTTCCTTGATGGATACGACGTATTGGTCTTCAGAATAGTAATCTTCAAAATATCTTCATTTAAGCTCCAGAATGCGCTCCTTTTGCTATCTTTCACTAATTACTCCATAATTACTGCAATTCTCAAATATAAACGATTAAGTAACAATTCTTTGCAATAACTATACAAAATGGGTTAATAACATGGGATAAATGATGCTATAAATTATACTTTATTTGATGTCATCAACTTAGTATTATCTTCTTCTATCTTTTTCTTGCGTAAGGTGTAAAATACTTGTGTCTTTATTCTTTTTGAGCTTGAGATGTCTTCAAGTGAACCTGCACATATTTCATGCTTTTAAGTATCGAAAGTTCACGAGAAATGATTTAAATAGATACAATAACGTCGCCCAAAACATGTATAATTAAAGGCGTTTTTAGTACTCTTATTCTTGAGCAGCTTATGTGCGCATACAGTACCACACTGGATGCTTTAGACGTTCATAGGCTGCTCAATTATTAGTGTACATCATAAATCAGCTAACCGTCACACTGAAATTTCCAAACCAGTAATAAAGATTTGATTTAGTTCTGGTATATTGTAAAATCGACTGGGTCAAAGGCTCAGCTTCGTGTTGTCATCATCGCCTTATTTTGTATACTGTAATAAGAAGGATGAGTTGGCTCATATAAGGTTCTAAAAGAATGAAAGTTCGCCACGGCTGCATACGTAATAGGTTGCCTAGCCAAGTCGCAGACTTCCAATCCATCTATTAAAACCGCTCGTATTCATTATTGCCCCAACACAGTATTATGCAACTGGCATTATGATAAAGGTTTTGTCACTATCGCATGGGCTAGCTTATGTTTGTATTTTTTATCAAATGGGCGCATGTGATAGGAACAAAACCCCTATCGTAGTTTAGAACCCCTTTCCCACAACCGTTCTCATTAATATACTTTAGCAAAACCCATTTCTTCCTCTCCCACTTCCGTTCTCATTTTTCATCGCATTCAAATCTAGATATATTCCAAATCCAATGAAAGGCTTAGTTTTATGTTATCATCATCGCCTTTGTTTGTATATTGTGACAGGAAGAATCGATTGGTGTAGATAAGAGAAAAAGGTTTTGAAAAAATGGAAGTACGCAACGGCTGCATACCTAATAGGTTGCCCAGCCAAGTCACAGACTTCAAATCCTTCTAAGAATATGGATCAATTTCAACAATTATGCAAGCGTTGGACCAGATAAACAGGCATCAGACCCGCCATGGCTGTAAACACGCTTTTTGTGCCGCCCTACCAAGATACAGGTTAATTACAACGCTCATGATCCAGCAAGAATATAAAATATGTCTATAATTACTATGTGGATCCTAGAGGGGGGGTGAACTCAAGAGATATACACAAGTATATGTGATAGCGATGCAATAAGTATATAAGTAATCTACGAAGTATGAACAAGTAAAGATATGAAAGATCAAAGCAATGACACAATGATTTATAGTGGATCGGCTATGAAGCTCCTCTTCGCCCTACTCCACTCCCCAAGTACCCAACTTGAGAGTTATCTTCACTATGTCAACAAGCTCCCTTTAGGCGGAGAAAACCATACACGTCACTTACACTTTTTCTGGTACTAAGCTAAATACCGAGTTCTGCTTCGAGATAGAACCAATCTAACACACTATGTATTTAGTGGCCTAAATACTAACCTATCATATACATATGATATACACAACATACAACACAAGATATATAAGATGAATATTAATGACAATCGTGATGACACAACTAAACTATTAACACTTGAAGCTTGACGTCTTCGTAAGTGTTCTTCACTAAAGAGTGGAATGAGTTGATCACTTATAATGGATTATGTAACAAGTATAATCATCAAAGAATATAAAAGATAAAATATGTTTGTGAAAAATATTTGTCAAGAGTTGTTTAAAATGAAAGCTTAAGGTTGCCATTTATAGGCAAGCCTTTGAAATTCATATGCTATCCCAGACAGCTGTGAGCTGCGACCCACGGATCCACCGTAGCTGGATCCGTCTAGTGTATTAGGTGGATCCGTTGGGGGAACTAGGACAACATTTGTCATTTTATGATTAACCCTAAATTTATACAAAATATTGTTTTGTACTTAATAAAACTAGTTTATTAGATTCTTTTAGAACAAAATATTTTTTTATCACTAATATGGAAAGATTTTCTAGATTTGGGAAGATTTGGAAAGATTTAAAAAGATTGTTTCCACTTATGGTTAATCTTATTTTGTCTTACGTGATTAGTATAACTAGCTTATAATTAATCATGTGTTAACCCAATCATTTGATTCAAAAAGGTTTATACAAATAATAATATTTTTCTTTGATCATTAACTATGTTTAATAATGCCATATTCACACCTTAACTGATTTGTCATCGTCAAGTAAACTTTCGACTAAATAACTTATTTACGTAAACTTTTACGTAGTATGACATTATATTTGTTATTATCAAAACATGAAGATCATTAAATATAAATATAATTTTTGCGCGAATCTTTGTATTAACAATCTCCCCCTTTTTGACGATGACAAAATATAAACTCATGCTTATTTAAAAGTTACTAAATAAGTATTTGGTGGATGAGTTTACAATCTCTTCTCCCTCTTTTTGTCAAAGTAAAAAGTGTTGTAGAGGCGGTCCTTGCAAGTCTTGTTTTGACGAATGCTAAATCACTTGGTTATGAATGCAAAGTAAAAAAATAGAGACAATATTTCAAGTGCTCCCCTTTGGTGTATTCTCCCCCTTGCTTGGGGCAATAGGGAATCAAGCTATGGATGCGTGCTAAAAAACAAAGTTAGTAGACAATCAAATATATATATGACAACTACATATGCACACATATACATTTAAGCAATAAACATCCATTATCAACACAACAAAATAAAATAATGTTAAATCCATTATAAGGGATAAACATAAAATTTGGCATTAAAGCCTATAAGATAAGAAACTTAGACTAGAAAAGAAAAGAAAACAACTAAAATTCCTAAATCTTGGGTTACAAGCTTGTCTTCCATAAATCCAAAGGGTTTGAGGTACCTTAAGAGTGGATTTAGTATAGAAGGTATGGTGGATTTGAAGGAGATCCAAGATGATGTTGGATGTATGAGCAAATGACATGAACACCTTCTTGTTGGCGTTGGAGTTGGTTAACCTTGTTGGTACAACATCTACATATGTGTAGATGAAGGTTTTGATTGGTGTTTGGGATTAAATAATCAAATTTGTTATGGAGAGAAGGTTTTTCATTTTGTGGAGTGTGTTCTTGAATATACTCGAACATGAGATGCATTTTACGTAATAGTAAACCAATTTCACATTGGGAGTTACTACAACATTGACATGTCATGAGGTGAAAATGAGCTTGTCTTGATTCTAAGACTTCGGGTGGAATAACATTTAGATTAATTTGGTTCGACTTTAGTTTTGAGAGATGTTCTTGGATGATTTTCTTTTTGATTGTAAGTGTGGAGTCATTTGAGGAGATAGACATTTGAATTTTTAAATATGAGGTTGTGATAGTGTGTTTTATAAAAGACATGGAGTGTATGCTTTGGAAAGGTTTTTAGATTTATATGGAAGAGGTATTTTATTAAGGTTTAAGAGGATGAATACAAATATTAGAGGGTAAAAGAAAGTGGATAGGTTTGTCTGACTACTGTTAATACGGATCCACCATAATGTCATGGATCTTGGTCATTAGCATACATTTTTCTAAGATAGCATAGTTTAACACAAAAGATATTACAAGCATTCAAATAAGATAGCATAATTTTATCCTAAAATAGCAATTCATAATTCTTAGAGAATGAGTTACGCCTAATTTAAAATTGATCCATGGATGACCAATATCCTAGCAAAGGAGATGATTGGTTTGAGCTATCCATCGATGACGGTGAGTAAGGTATGTCAAGCTTAACTTCTTCACTCTCATTCCTCTTTATCTCAATTTTCCTATTGATGGAGCTCATCATTCGATAGTGCATAACGAATTGTAGTCAACGTTGAGGACGAAAAAGTTTTGGATGTCTAGTAAGAACGAATCGGTATAGACAAGTAATGAGTAAACCATATGGAAGAGGACAATCGACTCTATTTTTGACAATCTCAATCTTATGAGCAATGAAGTAGGCAAGGTTGAAGTCTTGAGAGTTTTTGAGATGATAGAGCATGATGGCAAAGCATGCATCTAAGAAGCTTTTGTGAGTGTCGACACAAATGACATTCTCGTGAACAATGAGTTCTCAATCCTTGATGTTGGGAGGAAGATTATCTCAGAGGATAATGGTAGGGTCTGAGTAATTTTGATGACTTGATGGAATGATTTTTTTTGAACATCTCTAATGTTTAGAAGGTTAGTTTGATAGGAGACACATTTTTCACGAGTAGTGTTCAAAAGTTCTAATGAACATTCTTTTGAGAAGACACATGTTCCTTTATATGGAATTTGAAGAACTTGACCTAATTTTTCAAGTGTCATTATGAAATCTTTGTCTCGAATGGTGAAGCCAATCGAAAGAGACATATCACGCACATCGCAAATTAATTGGAATTTACGATAGAATTCGATAATGAAACGAGGACAAATATGACCCTTTAGAGTGAGGAGACAATCAAATTGAATGGATTTGAATTGATCAAAGATGTCATTGCCAAAGGTGAAGGAGGATTCAATGTGTCTACCTTCATGAATGAAGCAATTTCGAAGAGTTTTAAAAGTGATTTTGACATTTTTAGAGTAGACTTTCGGTGATGAATTTTTAGTATGTAGGCTTTGGTTCTTTTATAGTCGTGTTTCATCATTCCAAGCATAATTAAACCTAGTGAAATTTAAATTAGAATTAAGATAAATATGTTGAAAATAAGTTATGATACATGTATGTGATTCATGTACATGATGTAGTTAATCGCATATCTTCATTTTGCTTTATGAATCAAAATAATATATTAGTTGTAAATTTTGAGGGTTGATTCATGAATCGTTTTGATTTGTATTAACTATGTAGATAAACAACACTTGTTTATAGAAATTCCCAATTGTGAGTTTTTATTTGAAACACATAACTTGCGGTTTTTGGCGAAAAATTGATTTTTGGCGAATCACATTAAATGTGCATTCCAAATATAGAAAAATAAGTTGATCTATCATTTTAAACCTTTTTCATTTTATGGAAACAAAAATAAGTGTTTCAAAATAGAGATTTAGAAAAGAAAAACTTACAATTATGATTGTATATGTCTTGAAATGTATGAATCTATCTTAATTATAGCTTGGAATGATGTTGGCGGAAATGCTCAATCTCGGGTGGTATGAGAGGTAGGTGGTGGTGTATTATTGGAGGAGAAGGCAAGTGGTCCATCAATTTAAATGTAAGGTAACCATGCTGATACACGGATCCACCTACTACAGACGGATCTACCATCATGTGGATCCGTTGGTAGCAGACACTCAAAAAATTCAACAGAAATGGTTTTTAGCCGAACTGAGACAAGGAGTTGCGTTTTTGGCAATTAAAGTATGTTATATTTACTATTAGGAGTATGTGATATGATTTTCAAAGTCGACGTCCAAGTTTTGATTGAACCGTGCAACTTGTCGTGAATTTCCTGATGGGATTTCAACGTAGTCGATCCTACTAGGAGTGTGTTAACTTTTAGCATAAGTTTGACCATTACTAATAACATAATCATTAATGAACATATGGACTCAACAAAACATCGTCAACACAAGTGTGAGTTGCAATTTGATGATTGTTGTTGATCCTAATAGAATAGATCTTGAGTTTCTTAGCTTATGTAAGGCTAAGTTGTATTGAATAAATTCAAAACAACTATGATAGAAACTTTGATTGTGAATATCAAAGACTATGCAGAATCTAGTCAATGATACTAAGATGAATTTCAATGAAACAGTAATGAACAAGATCAATAACAAACAATTTACCAAACTTTTAGCCTCAATATAATACGAACACTTTTAATAGTGTTAGGGTTTATAAAACCTTGAAGCTAGGAATAGATTGATAGAACAATGAAAAAGATTATCAATCTCTATGCCTTAGGACCTCCTTTTATACACCAAGGAGTCCTAACTAGCTTACAATATTTTCCTAAGTTATCATGATCTTTTAAACAAATAACTTATACGTATCTTTTACAAAAATATCTCATACTTATCACATAAGTAATCTTTATCTTCAATCAATCTTTATCTATTAGCAGTTGTAACTCTGTCAGCAGTTGTAACTTTGTACCAGCCGCATTAACTCTGAATACTAGCAGCAGTAACTTATACACCAACAGCATTAACTGTGTACTAGCAGTAATAACTACTTAGAATATTTTCTTCATTCTTCACTAGTAGTACTAACTTTACTCTAACAGTACTAACATATGCTAGTAGTTCTAAGTTACACTAGCAGTACTAAGTTTATACTGGCAGTACTAACTACTTAGCATATTTTTCACAATCTTTGTGCTAGCAGTAGTAACACAAACCTTTCTTCTTGAGCAACACTAACTTTGATAAGAGCAGCAGTAATTCCAAATAGCCTTATGAAGCTTTTAATCCCAACAATCCTCCCCTAAACTTGATATTTATCTTTAAAATCATCAAGTTTCTTCATTAAAAGTCTTCACCATCACCAGGAGGATGCTTTCAAACACTTCCAGGATTCTTGAGCTGTTTTGTCATATGCTTAAGAAGCTGATAACACATTTCATTCCAATGATCAGCTTGAAGGTTCTTATTGAGCATTTATGTGATTGTAGCTTTTATAAGGGGATGTCTTTTCTCTACCAACATAAATATATGCAGATTTGAAAACCTCACAAAGTGTACTCCACATGAATCAAATAGCTTCCAAACTGTCACTTTGCTTCCTTGTATATACCTCTATACTAGATATTCTACATGATATTCAAACATTGTCTTTAGATCACCCCATAGCACTCTCTCATAGCCCTCTTTTGGTCTTGTATACCCATGCCTAGCTTTAACTATTTTCCACAGAGTTTCCAAATCTTCCCTGTCAAAGTTTCTAAGCATATGAATAACGGCTGAGTACCTCTTTGAACTTCCATCAGCTCTTATAATTTGATAGATGCTGATCTTTCCTTCTTTGATGATCTTGTAATCAACAATGCTTGGAGGTTGAGTAGATAAAGGAATAGTATCAATTGCTACACCTTCTTCATTGGAAACATCTTCCATAAGCTCTTTCATCTTAGCTTCTTCTTGATCATCATCTATCTTTTGCTTCTTTACCTTCTCTTGTTCTAGCTCATCACCTGCTCTTTTAGAACTGCTTTCTTGTCCTATTGTCTCATCTCTCTTAGAACTCTCTTCCCTTTCAGTGCCTTCTACCAACTCTGTTATGAAGTCAACAAAGGTGTTTACCCTTTTCATTGCTTTATCAAATAACTCCTGAACATTGGCAAATGACTTAGTTTTCAAGTCTTTGGGCTTCCATCCTTCCATGTTTTTCAGATAGGTACACATTATACTTCTTTGTTGAGCTTTAGTTGGTGGTCTGTTCCTCTTTTCCTCTGCTCTCTTAGCTACAAAGAACTTCCTACTTTTCTCAAAGAGTTGCTAAAACAGTTTAGACTTCTCTTCAATAGTCAACTCTTCTTGTTCCTTTTGTTCTAGCCTTTGAGCCAACTCATAATATGTCTCAACCTTATCCTGAATATCATTTCATTGTGCAACTAAGACAACATTGGCTTCTTCTTTTTCTCTTGCAACCCTTGCTTCCTCATCAAATTAAGCTTGCAGCCTTATAGCTTCTTGTTCATCAAAGAGGACTTGATCTTTCTTTTTCAAAGGCTTCTCAGGTTCTATCATCTTTTCTTTACCCTTATCCTTTGAACCATGACCCTTAACCTATGATGGTTGTTGAGAAGAAATTGTTGGAGTTGATTCACTTGGCTCTTGCATAACAATCCATTTTGCCTTGGGGTTTTGCACTCTTTATCTCTATAAGTGTTTGAGCCAAAGTCATTTCAACTTCATTAGCAATAATTGTTGTAGTGGTAGCAGCATTAACCACATGCTCTTCAATTTCTACAAACACCTCATCACCATGAAGATCATGCACTCCAAACATATTAGGATTAGTATCAAAATGAGTATTATCTAAGGTGATGTCTTCATCAGCATCAATATCAAGAATTTTCCTCCCCTGTTTGGATGCATCCTCCTGATCACCCAAACTAGCTTCATCATCTGAGGAAACAACTTTAGCACTTAGACCAACCTTGTACAATCTTCTAAGCTTGTGAGTTCTTGACCTTTGCTTCTTCTCAAGCTTCTTCACCCTCCTTTTTAAGCTTTCAATTTCCAATGCCTGAGTGGTCTTTGAAGTCTCCAAATCAAGAATCTTCTTTTGTAAGTTGGTACAAAGTTCCATAAATTTATTGAGTTTCAGACTATCCTCACCACTAAGCAGTGGATCATTGGAATGTGTAGGTACACTTTCCACATTTTTAGTCTCATCTGCCATAGGTTCTGTAGGACCACTAGGTTGAGAAACTTCAGTGTCCTTCCTCTGTTTCCTCCTAGGTTGTTTCTTCTGAGGTTGTGATGTAGATGGTTGAGTAATAGTGGGTACGTGATGGGGATCAGTAGGATTAGCTGAACCTTTACCCATTTCTTCTTGAGCTTGAACCATTATTGTTTGAAATAAAGGTGTGATTGTTCTAGAAAAATCTTTTTCTTCCCTCTTCATGTTAGCAAAAATCTTCTTTGTGTGAGAGAGGGTAACATAAATCTTTTTGTGATGTGACATATCTCCAAGTTGTTGATTAACAAATACTTGCACAAACCTTGGATACATCCAGAATTACACCATACTATCCACATTCTTCACCATACTATCAAAGATATACATGGAAAAGTTAAATTTTTGGTTTGTGGATAAGCAGATAATTGCAGAAGCTATAGTGCTACTGAAATCGTTCCATGCAGTAGTCTTAGCACTTAGGCATTGCAAAATTATATGAATCAAAAACTTCCATTGAGGAGAAAAGAAAGCTTTATAAAATGTAAGCTTCTGAGTAAGTTTTTCATACCCCATTCTTGTCAGTTCTTCAAAAATGGTAGCAGTGGGTAGACATTCAGTACCTTCAGCATCTTCTAGTTGAAGATCTCTCCTTATAGTGGATTCAGTTATGATCACCTTCTTCTTATCCACTAGGGCTTGCAATTGTACTTCCCCATTAACCGTTTTTGCTTTGACAGTATCCCAGAACTGTTTAATACATGAACAATAGACTGTAGGATTAACAGTTAAAGCATATTTGATAGGGTTCGCATTCAAAAAATCAACTATCTCCTCAAACCCTTCACTTTCAGTAGGTTTCTCCAAAAACAAAAACGCAACTAATTTAAGAGTATTAGACTTTTGATCCGGAACATTGTGTTGGGTTTTGATGAAGAGTGATGAAATTAAGTTAGGGTTTTATGACTTAGAGAGTATAGAAAGATTAAAATCAGGATGATATGAGTGATGAACCTCTAATCGGAAGTATTTATGAAAACACCCTTAACAACATTAACGTTCACCAGCAGTTGTAAGTTATGCCTAACAACATTAACTTTCAACTAGCAGTAGTAAGTAACCCAGCAGTAGTAACTCAGTAGTAAATTTAGCCTAGCAGCATTAACTTACAACAGCAGTTAGAAAGTTAATGCCTTAGCAACCTTAACTATTGATATACTAGCATTAACTCCAATTCCTTTCTAATCAGCATTGCCATCATCAAATTAATATTTTAACTTACAAATTCTCTCTGTCTGTTTTTGATTTCTCTCAATTATTTTAGCTCATAATTCTCTCTGTCTATTTTTGATTTCTCTTAATTCTTTTAGCTCACAATTCTCTCTGTCTATTTTTGATTTCTCTTAATTCTCTTAGCTCACAATTCTCTCTGTCTGTTTTTATGTTTACACATCTCTCTTTCTGTTTTTATTCTTACTTATTTCTCTCAATTCTCACAGTATTAATTATACTTAACAGTATTAAGTATAAAAACTAAACAGTAATAATACTTATCAGTATTAAGTATTAACTGCCAATTCTCACACTTACTGCTACCCCCCCCCCCCCCCCCCCACAGCCCCAGCTAACTTAAGATAAAGTTTTGCGTTTTTGGTTCGGTAGTGGTTAGGTACTTGGGAGTGTCGTGACCTATCCCCCCCCCCCCTAAAGAAGATGTTTATTAGGTTATGGTCCCATGTTCTTATATGGGTGTTATATTTTCCAGATATATACCGTTTAGCAGTGATGTTGCTAAGCATTTCTTTATGATCAGGGTTTATGTTAAGTGTTCACCACCAAGGCATGGTGAGCTGTCTTAATCCTATTTGATCTTTTATGTCCCCTCTATGTCAATGTTTATATATATTTTGATTTTACTCTCTATGCTGTGTATAGATAGGTGATAGGTGGGTTTTTTTTGGGGTGGTCGGAATGTTCCAAAAATATAGGCTGTGAGTGCCGATTTCGGCGTGCCAAAATTTTAGGTTTAACAGTTATCTAAAACTTTTAGTCTTTACAAAAATGAGGTTTTCTGTACGAAATTTGGAGATTAACATGGGAAATTCTGGGTGATTTTTCCGACTACTTTTACGTTTTTGATTCATAAATCACTCATGGGTTCGTTCGCTTCGATTCAAGCGGACCGAGAACGTAGCTAAGAAATTATCTAGGTCCCTATCATTTTCCCAAATCTGTTAAAGGTATATACATTTCGAATAAACACTCTCAAACCTGAGGTGTCTGTAATCAAGTACCCAAAAATAATGTTGCAAATCCACATAAGAATGTGCTAAGTTTCTAGCCTAATTAAATTTGGTGATACACTGGCCATGTTCTTTTACAAATACATAATGAAGGATTTATAAAGAACTTCTCAATATACAGAAATAGCAACAAAGAAAATACCTTTTATAATAAAAGAAATTTATAGAGAATCATTATACCAACTTACAGATGATGAAAATGCTTAGTGAATGTAAATGACAACAATCAACTTTTCTTGTTCGTATAAAAATATCGAGACCAACAATGCTACCTTAATCAAAATACTTGCCAATATAACCTCTCTATTTATTCCATAAACCTTTATCAATAACCCTTGAATACAACTTTGAAGATATTTTACCAAGAACAGAAGAAAACCAAATATATTAACGCCAGAACAGACTTTAAAACCCGTTCTAACATTTCAATCAACCACAATCCCTAGAATAAGACCATGCAATGACTCCTTCTAATCATTCCCCCGAAATCAGCCCTAGAACCTTATAATAATGGTGTTTCTTGATCTTTTTGAAGAGCTGTACAAAATACATGGAATGTAACTATCACTATGATTCTTAAATGGTTGCTTGTGAATATTGTCAGTGGATTGTGTGTTGGTGGTCTCGTTTGGGTGGCGTCGGTATGCTGAAAGAGAGAATCGAATGTGGGAGAAATTTTTTTTCCTTTTGACGCACTATGTGAAATGATAAGAGTCTAGAAGTCGCTGCGTCCAGAGAAATGATTGGTTTATGGTAGAAGTGAATAATAATAAATACCACACGTTTAGTATAATGTGTGTGTTTTTTCCCAAGAGGAGTGGCCGGCCTCTTGGATTGGTTAATTTTTTTGTTTATTTTATGAAATTATACTTTGGGTATAAAATGTAGAGTTTAGAGAAAAAAGGTGTTGAGCGTATATGTAAAAGTAAAGTATAAGACAAGGTTTTGGCAAAACACAGACGTGAAGATGCAAATGCCTAAAGCTCAACTATATTGTTTGGAGGTACTTTATGAAAATAATAACTAAGTATGACTACGTAGACGGATAAATAAATCTAATGATGCTCAAGTAAATAAAATATACTACACGCTGCGGTAACTTACTTCGGTAAAACGTTAAAAGTTAAAATTTTACTCAAAGTAAAATAAATAATAAAAAGTATGGATTAAATTAATATCCTGGAATTTATAAAGTATTACCACTACTTTGGAAGGACTGAGACAGCTGATTTAATTGCGGAAGTACTTATCTTTGGCATCAAGTAAGTTTAATTACACTCTTCATAATTGGGTTTTTTTCCTTTGTCTTCTCTACCATAAGGTCTACTCTTGTCGTGGAGTCTAATGGCCTGCTGAGATTATATTTGTTGTCTTGGCTGCAGGTTTTATGCTCATGGTGCTTGCTATTTACACCATAAAGTTTCATACTGTTAAACGAGCAATGGAATGTCTTGTACTAGTGCCCTTTTAGATACTACATGCTATGTCAGTATTCCATACGCTTAGTCCAGGTTGATGTAGCCTCTTTTTTGGTGGCGTTTGAATGATGTCGATAGGTCCCATCTTTTTTAGATGCGCATCAGTAAACCATGTATTATACGTTTGGCGCAATTTTCGTTACTTTATACTCTTCCACTATCTGTTCAGCACAGACCCTGATTTGGTATCAGAAAGAAACGCTTATCAGGTATGCATACGATACAAAAGGTATACTCTAAACAATAACTCGCTTAAGTGGTAAAGAATTGATATTTGTCTTTTTATCTTTGCAACTTCGAAGAGGAATGTATGCTTTATGCTCCAACATTGGTAACAACAACATCAGTTTCCGCATCTGTTAAACGTGCGTCAAAAGCACAAACAGGTATTCCTGCATAACCTTACTTGTTGGTCTTTCAAAATTATAATCCATAAAATGCAGATAAAAAACAATGTAATCCCAGTACTTATACTCCAGAATGCATGATTATTTTTCATACTAGATAGTCACAAAACTCACACAACCGGTGCACACAACTACTTCTATTTATGTTGTACAAGATTCACTCTCCAAAATACATAAACTTCATACAACGCAAGAACCATCCAGAATTAAAATAGACCACGACACACATTCTGGACTACATAAACCAAACCAACGATACCCAAGTACCAGTTAAATTTAACACATAAAAGTTCAAACTACAGAACATTTCCTCATCCTCATGATGAAACCGTTCTTCTCATTCACTTTCATCTGAGTCTCCCTTGCCATTAACAACATGCGACCAAACTTCTCCATGTCATCAAGCTGCATGCGCCTCAACATCTCATTAGTCCCAAGAGTATCGTCACAAAGCTCTTATACAACATGAGTCTTCTGCATATACCTACCCTCTTTCCTAACAGATTGCCCTTAATTCACTAAACAATCTACTAAAGTCCATAATTTTGTCTACATCTTCAGCAATCTCTCTTTCAAGTAGCACTATCAACTGATCTTTTGTCAAATCTGAATCAGCAGCGCGAGCGAGCTCTTTGATCAACAGTAAAGAAGCAGCCATTCTTTAGGTTTAAGAAAACTACATAAAACAACCCGCCATATAAGCACTTATACATGAAAAACTAGCCTAGAAAAAAATACATGCAATTGAATTCACCTGGCATTCTGCACATTGTGGTGCTATACGAGTTAACACTTATCAGTTTAGACTTACCAATGTCATCCAAAATTGGTGAGACAATGCATAACTGATAGGTATGTTTACATATCTTTATCAAAACTGTAATTGCATTGCTAGTTGAAGGATTAAAAAAGTCACTGCGTCTTTATTTTCTCAAACAGTTGTCGTCGGATGTATGCACAGTTCAAAATACGCAATTTACGGATACAAGCTACGTTTTGCTAAGACACGTTCATAATGAAGGTATTAATTTCTTCCAAATTTTAAACTGATTGTTCATAATCGTGTACGTATTTTGCTCCCTTACCAGGTTCCAAGCATTTAAAAACAGGCAATTCAGTACTATAAATAAGTTTACATACTATAATTGTCAAACCTGTTATGCATTATACGGATTAAAAACGCTCACAAAGTCTTTATTTTCTCATAGTTCGTCAGGGAATGTTGCAATATCAAAAAACAATTTAGGATACAAGCTACGTTTTGATAAGACACGTTCATAATGAAACTGGATATTAATTCTTCCAGAATTTTAAAACTGATTGTTATAATTGTGTAAAGTTATTTTTGCTCCCTTACCAGGTTACCTGCATTTGAGATCAACAGGCATTCAGTACTATAATAAACAATTTGACATATCGATATAAATTCAAACCTGTTTGCATTTATAAGGATAAAAAAGCTAAACCAGTGGCTTTATTTTCTCAACAGTTCGTGGGATGTTGCAAAACAAAAAACCAATTTACGGATACATGCTTAGTTTTGCTAAGACAAGTTTTCTTGAATGAAGGTATTAATTTCTTCCCAATTATTAAAACTGATTGTTCATAATGTAAGTACGTATTTTGCTCCCTTAGCGAGGTTCATGCATGTTGAACAACAGGCATTCAGTACTATCAAAGAGGTCTGTTAGTATGCTTATTAGGACGTTACGTGTGATTGCGTTGGTTGGAATTTCGGACCCGTCTCGCCCAATGCTGTCGCACATTTTTTTTTGCTATGCATACTGCTCACTAGTTGTACTGTCGTATTGTGCGTTTAATTGGAATGGTTGTATCTTCTTTCATTTACATCACCATGTGTGCAATTTAATGAATGTCTCTTTCTCACTGTGTCATTTACTACTATCTCGAATCTACGGAATTATTACACTCATCGGATGTTTTTGAAATTGTGTTTACTCTGTGACGAACAAGTTATGTGTCGTTATACAGATGTAAAACAAAAGTGCAAATCCGCACCACACATATAATCAGTACAGTTTCAAAGCTCCGCACACGTGCACGCGCAGAGCTAAAAACCTGTGTTACCTATTTACAAGGGACTTAAAATTTAACATAACACAATTTATAGACCCAACCTGGTATTCTTTATAAGAAAAACCCGTGCACATAATACCGTTTATATGCTCGGTCAACAACACCAACCCGCGTGTATGCTCATGTGCCATGGGTGGTGGTTGTGCGTATATCCGTGTTTTTCTACAATTCTTTGTCTTATAAAGCTCTAATCTTGTGTTTGTTGGTTTCTAAACCATACTACACATCCACCTTTCTGTCTTGTTGGATTATGACCCATTTATGATAAGAATATATTAGTCCGGAAATATTTTAGAGCCTTTAAAGGGACGCAATCACGTTTATTATGTTTATAAGACTGACGAGTAAATAGTTAGTATTAATGTAGCTCATCTAATTAAATGTATTAACGATCGATGTTAAATGTTACAAGTATGTGATGTAATTAGTTTTAAAAGTTTAAAGGTTAACTGTGGGGAACTAATAAAGAATTACTAAAGATACAAGGGTTCGATTGTTTTTTTTAGTCTTCTTCTTAGTCGGTGTTCTAGAATCTGTCATCCCACGGGATTTAAGAAAGGACTAATGATATATAAATATATGTTTTATACTTTCATTATTTTGATACATGAAAAAGAACCTAAAACAAAAATCGTCCCATCCTCTCTTTAGTCAACCGGCTTCAAAAAAAAGAAATTGTTTTGGAATCTTTGTTTACTGCCACCAATTGACAACACAAACAAACACTTTTACTTTTGTTTGGTTATTCGATTATCACTTTTGGTGATTTCTAGTTCGTAAGTTGATAGATTCAAGAGACGAATAAAGATCGTTTGTGTTATATCTTACTCTAGTACTAGATACTCGTCGTTTGCTATAGAACGTGTATTGTGTTGAAAATTAGAGGAAATCATATTTGATTCGTAGTGGTTACGCGTTGTATTAGTAGAGCACAGCGTATAAGAAGACTGGTGTTTACGGTTACTTTTTTTAAACGGCGTGTATAGTTTTCGTGGTAAAAAGGTTCATATTTCTATCTTGTTAATTATTAGTGTTTACGCGTGATCTCATTTATTCCGCTGCGTAATGTGTTAAGAGAATTGTGAATTAGAGTTATAAAACCATCAGTGAAACAAAAAAGAAAAAAAAGAAACTGAGCATCACGAGACCGATGTGTAGAATCTTTAATTACGCACGAAATTAAGTTGGACTCAAAATTAGAGAGTTTCATAATAATTTTAAATGCCCCGTTGGGGAGTTCTTTTTGTGTTAAAATGATTGATTTGAAGGTTTAATAAATTAGATTAGCGAAGATTTAGTTGTTTGTATGCGCAACTTTATATAATAGCTTGATTATATTACATTGATTAAATGTTTTATGTTTTTGTTAAGTTGTTATAAGGGATCCATGATAAAATAATGCAATGATTTATCTATGGATTGATGTATTAGTATTTAATCTTGTAATAGTGTTAAAAGTAGTTGTTTTCAAAGCTGATTAAAGGATACACATTTACGTTTAATTATTTTTCTTAACTGGTTAAGATCCATGATTCAAGAATTCGGAAGACCTTATTTTATGAGATGAATGGGGCCTGTAAAATAATGAAAAGGTTTTATGTGCTATGTAGGATATTTATTGATATAAGGCTTCGCAATCGATTGTTTCGATGGTAGTGTGGCCGGAGTTTATAGACGAAGGAGCCTTATATGAATAAATGAACTGGTTTCTATTATTAGATAATTAGGATCATAGATTTTATCGTTGCATGCCTTATTGTTAAGTGTGTTTAGAAATAAATGTTTAGTATAGTTTAGTTGATGTTATGTTATTTGTTTATATTTTTAAGTTCTTGACTTGTGAGAAAATAAAAAAGTTTTTTAGTTAGAAAGAGAACAAAAATAAACATGATAATGATTATCGTAAATAGAATATTACATGACTTATATATTGATAAAAAGTCAGAAAATGGAGATCCGGCTTACATCGGTGTAATAGATCTTATCCATTGATCTTTGACTAGCCAAAGTTGATAGTTAATATGTGTTTTAATTAAGTTTTAAATTTTTATCAAGACGTAAATTTGCCAGAGTCCTATCATAGTTGCAAGGATAAGTTCGGGGAGATCGTAAAGGACTATGTCGGTCTTGTAGACTACCATTACTTGGTTATACTCTGAATCTACGTTGTCTAGTTTCCTTACCTGTAACTATGTAGGAAGTTCGCTGATATGGTCGTCTATGGGTTTTGAATGATTTTTAATCGCATTCTTTAATCTTTTCAGCGCAGATTAAAAAGAAAATCTTCTACATTTAAACACACGTGGAATCGTCAATTTTAAGGTGATCAGCTATTTATGTATAAGATTCAGAAGGATAATATGACGATTCGTAATAATAATAAACTTTAAATTGATGTAAAAGTTTTTTTTAAAATAAATGTGTACGAAGATGTTGCATTGGCTTCTTCGTACTAGATTTGACACAGCTCCGTCTAAATTAAAATACCCTTTTTCAACTAAGTGTTGTGCCATCCCAATTTATTAAAGTTACACTTGTTGTGCCACTGCTCTTTTACTTTTGGCGTGAGACTGCATGTAGATTTGCAATCACACGAGTAATGTATACGCTTTTCCGTGAGACGGGTGAGTGTTACATAATTATGTTTTAATATTGGACAATCTTTAAGAGTTGTTGTGGTTAGACTGTTAACACGCAGCCATAGACATTGGGAAATGGAAACTTGCTTACTTAGACTTTTATTGTAATAAGTGTAAGTCCATATGGTTTGGGAATTGCAAAAGTTGTGAATTATCAGAGATAATCGTTGATTACTTGTTTGAATAGACACCATCACTAGCAGAGATCTAACTGATGTGGTGGGGGTATGTCAAGTTGCGCGTCCTAACCATTAGGAAATTAATTATTTATTTAAATTAGAACATGGGTATATTAATTTTCTTCAAAGAGTATTATCGACAAATACTGAATTCTTGAACTGTTTATGTTTTTGTAGATGCGACTACCTGTTCTCAAAACATTAAACATTCGGCTTTCAGTGTCGATGTATTGAAAATAGAAAAACTTTCTGGTAATAACTTCAATGACTGGTTTGCTCGAACTTAAGTTAGTGTCTTGAGAGTCGAGAAGGAAAATGACATGTCATTGTTGAACTTGCCTTTACTCCTGCTCCTGAGGCTGGTGTACTGAAGGACACTAACATTGTTGGCTCAGTGGACAGTCTATATGATTGCTCATACTGAGATTGCTTGTCTTATGCTTATGGGGAGAGTATGACTCTGAACTACATAGACAGTTTGAAATTGCATCTTACCAGATAGCGAACATGATTCAGGAGCTTAGATCTATGTTGAGAACAAGCTGGTGATTAGGTGGAGAATTTTGATCTTTAATCCAGTGCTTTTCCTATGCTTGCAAACTAACGAGGAGAGGGTAAATCAGTTGCTGACTATGTCTAAGATTTTGATGAATGGTTGGAAAGGATATGTGGTGCAACTGGATCCGTTTGGTTATATGCAACACAGGACTTATCTCAGAAGGCTTAATCCTTAATGGCCTTACTGTATAAGATTTTGTATGGATTGTATAATGAAATACAATATAGCCATAAAAACATGGGAAAGATCAATAGGTGAAATTCATGCTATGCTCTTATTGAGTATGAGAAGGGTTTAACTCCTAGAAGGCTTGAATACACCAAAAGTCAATTGTGAATGATTGACATGTGGTTAATATCCAGAAGGCCATTAAGAATCAGCTTATATGCAAGAAAGGCAAGAATAAGTGGTAATGGCAAGGGATAAGGATAGAGAAGAAGGTTATTACCCCAAGCCAAACAACTGCCTTAAAGCCTGCTGCTAAGGATGCGCCCCAGCTCAAGGATGATGCCTGCACCATAGGTAAGGCAGGTAGGACATGGGAAAAGGGAACTGTCCTTGTGTATCTTGCTGAGTTGCCAGAAGAAGAGGAAGCAAGTTGGCTCTGCCCAGTCTTTTCGGGTCCATTCTTCACTCGCAATAGAATTATTTTCATTTTTCCTGTAATAATCATAAACTCATGTGTGAATATGACCTGTGGTCAGGTACTAAATATGTGATTACAAAAGATCGGGATTTTAGGATTGAAAGGAAGCTAAACTGAAGGAGCTTTTACTTGTACAAGTGGGCAATGATGTTCCAGTCGATTAGATCTTTCCTTTTTCTATATCTTTAAGTCTTCTTCTTTATCTGCTTAATCATTCTATTATGTTGCACAAGTAGAAGCAATGCGGAGTTTTGACTTAGTTTTGACCTAATGGCCTTTTGATCTTTTTAGACAATTGTTATTAATGCAACATCACTATTATTGATGCACCTTCTATAACTAGAGGTGTTGTTTCAGTTCACATTTGGTAGAAAATGGATTTGTCTAGTGTTTTACGGATTTTGGAATTTCAGTTTCTAAGAACAATGTGTTTTATTTAATGCTATTCCCAGTAATGGTGTTTATGAAATTGATATGCATGATCTTGTACCAAACGTTAATTATATGTATAATGTTAGCAATAAAAGAGTCAAGCGTAACTTGGACTCTACTTTTCTATGGCACTGTCGTCTTGCTCATATAAACAAGAAACGTATTAAACAGTTGTAACAAGATGGGTTGTTAAAGTCAACGGATGATGAATCTTTTTATCAATGCGAATCTTGTTTATTTGGTAAGATGACAAAGAAACCTTTTCTTCATAGTAACGAAAGGGCAAAAGATCTTCTTGGAATAATACATACTGACGTATGTGGTCCACTTAGACATGTGTCAAGACAAGGTGCTAGCTACTTCATTACATTCACAGATGATTATAGTCGTTATGGTTATGTTTATCTTCTTAAACATAAACATGAGGTCTTTGAAACGTTCAAAGTGTTTAATAATGAAGTTGAAAATCAACTCGGGAAGACCATTAAGGCAATACGATCAGATCGAGGTGACGAATACATAAGCCAAGAGTTTAAAGATTATCTAAAAGCTAACGGAATTGTTCAACAGCTTACTCCTCCATACACACCACAACATAATGGAGTGTCTGAGAGGAGAAACCGTACTTTACTAGATATGGTGCGATCTATGATGAATCTTACAACTCTGCCTTTATCCTTTTGGGATTATGCTCTAGAGTCTGCAACACGCATTCTCAATATGGTTCCAACTAAGAAGGTTGACAAAACACCATATGAACTGTGGTATGGAAAAGTTCCAAACTTGTCTTACTTAAAGGTCTGGGGATGTGAGGCTCTTGTGAAGAGAGATACGCCTGACAAACTCGAACAAAGATCTGTTAAGTGTATCTTCATAGGATACCCAAAGGAAACGATGGGTTACTATTTCTACTTCCCACCTGAAAACAAAATTGTTGTTGCAAGGTATGCTGAATTCTTTGAGAAGCGTCTCATAAGTCAAGAAATCAGTGGGAGGGCGGTAGATCTTGAAGAAATTCAAGAAGAAGAAGATACAACACCTTCTGAAATCACTAGCAACATTCCTCAAGAGGTGGAGGGTTTTGAACCACCACAAGAGGAAGTGATTCCGATTCGTAGGTCCGAAAGGACACATCGAGCTCCAAACCGCTTATGTCTAAATGTAGAGGTGGAGGAGCATAGTCTAGGGGATCTTAATGAACCCACTAGCTATAAAGCCGCAATGTTAGATTCAGAATCTAATAAGTGGATTGATGCTATGAATGCGGAAATACAATCCATGATGGACAATATGGTATGGGTCCTGGTCGACCTTCCTCCTGGTTGTAAGACCGTTGGGAGCAGGTGGCTTTTTAAGAAAAAGACTGACATGGATGGTATTGTACACGTCTATAAAGCTCGTCTTGTAGCAAAGGGTTACACTCAACTCTACGGCGCTGATTATGAAGAAACGTTCTCTCCTATCTCTGACATTAGAGCTATTAGTAATTCCATATCTATAGCTCAGCTACTTATGATTATGAGATATGGCAAATGGATTTGTTAAGAACAGAACATTCTTGTGATGGTTTACCTTGATGAAAGGACATCTATATGTGGTGTGCAACCTGATGGGTTTCTGTTGAGCCTAATCGTATCCCAGGGAAAGTATGCAAGGCTTCAAAGATTCCATTTCAATGGTCTTAAGCAAGCATCAAGAAAGCTGGAAACAAAGATTTGATGAGGAAATCAAAAGGTTTGGATTTTTATCAAATCTTGATGAGCAATGTGTATATCAAAAGGGCAGTGGGAGAAATGTTACTCATTCCTATCTTGTATGTTGAATGACCATAATAATCAAAGGGAAATCACATTCTAGTTACAAAGTGTAAGGATTTCTCTGGAAAGTGTTTTGCCATAAAGGAGTTGGGGACAGCAGCATTTATCTTGGAATCAAAATCTATAGGATAGATCAAAGTGATTAATTAGACTTTTTCAAAATAGCTTACATGATAAAGATCTTGAAGAGATTATAAAATGGATAATTTCAAACTGTCAATATCCCCAGGCATGAAGCCTTGACTTGAAAAATCACAAGAGTCTCAAACACCTAATGGAGGTGAATCACTATGAAGAATGTACCTTATGCTTCGGCTTTGTAGGGTCCATCATGTATGCGGTTAGTGACTATACCTGATGTTGCGTTCCGCCAAAATATGCTCAAGACGAATGTTTCTAACAGAATTTCCAGGTGAACTCATATGGATGCTGTGAAAAAACATTCTTAAGTATTTAAGAAACTTACTAAAGATCTTGTTCTTGTTTATGGTTGGATCATTCCCTAGCACAGACTTAGAGTTTTGAATGCTATTGCGATGCTCGATTCGAGACTGATAGAGAGGATCACTACAGTCTCAGACAGGATATTGTTTTCGTTTGATCGGTAAGGCGCAGTGGATTGGGAAAGTAGTTCAAGCATCGTACCACTTGCATGTCTGCTACAGTATCTGAAACATTAGCTGCGTCAGAAGCTGCTTGGAAGCTGTTTTTGATTAGGAAAATTATCTCAGGCTTATGTATTGTACCAACGTAAATGAACCTTTGAATGTGTACTGGACTATTCAGCTGCAGTTTATTATGCTAATGAACGGGAGTTATCAGAAAGAAGGCGCCGCAGGACACTATCTAAAGACGATATCATTATGTTCGCGAGTGTGTTAACGGGGCGAAATAAGGATACTGAAAGCTTCACACAGATAACAATCTAGCTGATCCTTTCTACAAAGGCTCTTGATCAAATATGAAAGCTTACTCAGAACATGCCAGGGGCAGGGGCTTCGTCTGCTAGTAGTTACTTGTAGATCTTGTGTTTTAGTATTTGGATAAAGGGATTGAAAAAATTTTATTTATGATAATGTTACGTTGGTATTTTGTTATTTTATATTATAAATTGTGTCTATATTTGCATGTTTAAAATCCATGAATGATAATGTATTATTCTACAACATTAATCGTTGTCTCGATTAACAATATGGGACTATTTGTTTAAAACTAAGACAATTTCTGAGTGATTGTGTGTAAGTATAGATATTGGTGATAATTACGATATATAAGGATGAGGCTCCCACCAAACTTCACATGATATTCATAAGATGGAATATTGGAGTTCCCCGCCCACAAGATTATCTCTGTATGGATCGACGTCATCAAGTTGAATCCTTGTACGTGATTTTTTTTACATAAATCTTTGACTTGAGATGCAGTAGGTTTAGCAGGAGGGGATATTCCTTACTTGATTATTAGTTAAGTTATCCTGAATAATGGTGCCTAATAAGGGCTGTTGTCAGAATGGTTTATGCCACATGATGACTGGACAATTCCGTAGTCAATATAGACTTTGTTCTCTTCAAATTGTTGAAGAGAGATACCACTGGGCCCCCTATAGAAAGTAATCAGATGTGTGATGGCGCCGTACCTGAATCTCAAGAAGATATGTCTCATTGGATTTTCAGTAATCTTAATTACTTCATATTATGAGAAAACAGAATCGTTTATATATGGAAATGACATTGATCCATATCCAATTTACATCGGTAATCGGAAACAAAGGGATTTGTTAAATTCATTAAATCATTTGTTCATTCCTGTGGAAACACACTCGGATGTTTTTGGGTGCATTGGCGCTGTTGCTAGACGCTTACCAATGTTATGTTTATTATTCATACATTGTCCTCAGTGGGGGATCTGTTAGAATATGTCCAAAGTAGTGAAATTAATCACTATGTCCGGGACATTCATTTAGTTCGAGCCTAAAGGGGACGCACGCCTGTTAATACGTAAATCAAATTTTAAAGATTATATTAAATGTATATATTTATTTGATAAGATTTGTTTTGTTAAAATAGTTAATGTAAATATTTAATGAGTTATTAAATATTGGCATTTAAGGAAAAGAAAGTAACGGTTTTCTTTTTAAATGCGCCTAAATCCCATATTAAGAAGGTGAGAGGGTTTTTTTTCCTTGTACGGACCAGGAATTGTCAGCCTATAAATAGAGGTGTTAAGGGATTCATTGTTAAATGTCACCTTGGAAAATATATCCCTAAATCTCTCTCATCTCTTTGGTTTAATCGTATTCGACCAAAACTCAAAAGGGTTTTTCGGTTCTTGTCGTTTGTTTCGATACCAAGGGGAAAAACCACAAGGGTTTCAAATCGTTGTTTTCTACGAGAACGTGGTTTGGTTTTATTGCTTATCCACTACTCAGTACTAGCATACAAATTGTTTGCTAAAGAACGTGTATAGTGGTGACGCTTGAGGAATCATGTTTGATTCTGTGTAGGTGTCGAGGGTATTAACTTACGAGTATAATAGAAGACGGTGTTTACGGTATACCTTTAAACGGATGTATCGTTTCGTGCTAAAAAGGTACATGTTTTCTATCTTGTTAAATTATTGTGTTCTACACGTGACCATTGTATTCCGCTGCGCTACTCGTAGTTAATTTAATTGCTCTCATTAGATCATCATCCCAACAGAAGATACAAAAACAAGTGCAAGATTCTATCTCCACGGTATTCGTTGGTTAGACTCGAAAATAAAACTAAAATGTACAGGAAGTCGAATACGCCATATCCAATACCAGAGATACGCTCGTATTGGATACTGTGGAGTAGTCAGTTTAATCGGGTGTATTATTTAATGAATACGTCGTATAGAAGTGTGAAAATAAAAGACTGGATAACGTCCAGAGGTCAAATACGCCGTATCCATGGGATTTGGATAAGCGTATAGAAATCTGGGAAGACAGACTTCGATTTTAAAATTAAAACTACTATTCCAGGTTTGCTCCCGGCAAAAGCATTTTGTTTACAGAAAAGTCTAGTAAGTTAGACTTGTCCGCAATTTAATCTCATACTTATAAACAATTTTGGGGTCGAACGGGATTGCCAAATTGGCAGACATACAAATTCTTGATTAGGAAAATGAAATGTTCATCCTTTTGTTATGATGATTCCAAGTCATGATATTAAAATTTAATTCCTTGATAAAAGTTCTAGTTTTGAAAAATTTATTAGATGTATCATAACTTGTTTTCAAAAGTTTATTTGACCTTTGTGCATAGGTACCATCATCAGTATTTATTACATTGTCCCCCGAAGAGTGTTTGATATCGATTTTATCCTCATCATTGTCCTTATTCGAATTTGAATCATCAAGGTAAATTGCCAGTTAAATAAGATAAGGAAGAGGCGATCATTAAAGAAAGTTTATAATAAATGTTTTGTCCTCTTATAACATTTGGACACGGCATGTTTTATCTATTAAATTAAATCCATGATATCTTGAGGACGTACAATAGTGGTTCAGGTTTAAGGAATCATATTTAGACATTAGAGATCATTGTAATTAGATAATGGCTGGAAATTCAATTCTCAAATCTTTAAAGAAAGTCTAAATCAATAAAATAAACTAACCATAGGCTTGGATGATGGAAACGAAGGCATATCGACTTTATCATTATTATTTTCCGAATCCGTTTTCAAATCGTCAACATAAATTATTTTATAGAAAAATGAATTTTTATCATAAATTACCGTGTAATCTTCATCGTCAGATTCGTCAAACGATATTCTAAAGTCAATTTTATTGTCGTTAAGAGGACTTACCGTGGGTTCACATAAAAGCGCTACTTCAGATGTTAACGCGTCATCATAGAATATAGCTGGGAATTCAGTTTCAACAGATCTGAGGTCTTGTTTTGAAACAGTCTTCTCACACCAGATCTTAACATACGTAGCAGCTCAGTTAGTTTCTCCAGTTATAACTTACCACGGCTACGACGCCTTGTTCTTCCTCAAGTCGAATATACTCTTCCATAGTAATGTTGGGGTCATCCATTTTAACCTGTAATAAATTTGCTAGAAAAGAAAACTGTCAAATAGCCTAATACACCGTATTCAGTGAACTGAATACGCCGTATTGATGATAGAGTCGAATACGCTGTATTGGTTTGAAAAAATTTATACGCCATATTCAAGAAGATAAATACGCCGTATTGAGTATTCGACTCAGAAAGTTATAGTAGACTGTAATAATGCAGAATACACACAAACACACAATATGCAAAAATATACAATGCAAGAAATTAAACACACAAAACAAACACACAAATATGCAAATTAATCTAAGCTACACTAAATTAAATTAAAACACTAATAAAAACAAGAATTAAACAACTTCACTCCCTAGCAACGACGCCAAAAACTTGATGTGTCGTCGTGTAGGTGTTATTTATGTATCAAGTTTTACTATTTATTTTATGCCAACTATACCTAAAAACAACACTCTAACGGGCAGTGTACCCAGTAAGATGTAGCTTCGTTGGTAAATAGGGTGTCAATCACTAAAAGCGAGAGCGTTAATTCATAATTCTATCAGTATTTTAGTTATCTATGTTGGTTCTAATTAATTCTATTCTAAGTTAAACCTAAACTTAGGGCAAAGGAGGGTTTTTAGCCTGGGAGACTAGCACGAGGTTTAGTTATCTAACCTAGGGTTTTGATGACAAGTAAAACAATAAACATACACAAGAAGAATAAAAAACGATAGAGAAGTGGTCAAGAACTAATGTAAGGGAAACATATCAACATGGAAACAATACGATAAAACGATGGTTTGCATATTGGTGCAATGAGTGCTTATCTCGATTTGGCTGGAATATCATCCTAAGATTTAGGGCGGGACTTCTTCCTAATCCTAGGGGAAAAACACAGCTAATCTGTCCAATTTATGGTCATCCCGCATAAAGCATGCATAGCTTGATGATTATAAATCTATCTTAGGAGATTATTAACGGTTTTGTTCTTTGTTAAACCCTAGTCATTAGAGACTTTACCCACTCTACTGCTTTAACGGCTCTTTATATATAGTAGTCCATTGTCCGTGTCCTTACTAATGAAAATAAGAACGTACTCGTTGATTCCCAGGGTTCACCTGCTGGTTCGTCAAATAAGCTTCACTAAACTAAAGGCTATAAGACTAGGTCATATTTATGATCCTATGATTCTAGATTTATAAAATTTGCAATATAAAAAGCTATCATCGGACTCTTAGTCCACACCTAAACATCACCGAAGTTTGTAGCAGCATTAAATATATAGCGACTCGACCCCAGTTGAAAGATAGTTCGCTACGTGTAAACACGGGTTAAACGAGTATAAATTGATAACTTAATGCAACAGATTAAGCACGTAAACAAGTATAAATTGATAAACATAATCAACAATCAATGATAAATTAAGCAATCAATATAAACAAACCAGTCATTGTAAAAATACACACGGTTTCATATATGAACGATTAAAGAAAAGAAACCTTAACCGAACGCATATTTGGTTGTGTGAAGATTACAAGAGCTTTCCTATGATCTTGAGGCTCTTTTCTGACCTTCTATGCTCCTTTATTCGTCTGGTAGTCGACTTGGTGGTTTAGGGCTTCACTTGCATACCTAAAATTGAGTTTAGGGTGTTGTATGTATAGAGTCTGGAAAAGGGTCAATACGTCGTACTGGGCGATATGGGATACAGCGTATTAGGGATTTCTTGGAGTAAGGACCACGGTTGATATCTTTTAGAAACTTCTAGTGTTTGAACTTTGATACGGCGTATTAAGTCTTCAAGGTACGGTGTATTTGGTCTTCAATCCTTCATGGTTCTATGAAGTGTGGGCACAGATACGCCGTATCTTCTTGATGGATACAGCGTATTAAGGTAAAACCCGTTGGTTTTTCTTCATTGACCAAAGTATTATATACGGCTTATGGTTGATGTGGATACGACGTATTCTTCAAAGTCAAGCAATGATCTTTTAATTCATCAAAGTCTTATATACATCGTATAGGTCTATAATAATATGACGTATTTACTGTCTAATCAGTAGACTTTCTCAAACTCTTCGTTTATACTCCAGAATGCGTGCCTTTTAGCTAATCTTCACAAAGTACTCCATAATTACTTCAAATCTCAAATATAAACAATTAAGTACCAATTCTCGCAATA